>ONZH01023525.1:0-19502 GCA_900303285.1 Rhinella marina | reverse complement strand
CCATTTGAGTACAGTGAACTCATTGTCATGTTCAAGAAACCAGTCTGAGATGATTCCAGCTTTATGACATGGCGCATTATCCTGCTGAAAGTAGCCATCAGATGTTGGGTACATTGTGGTCATAAAGGGATGGACATGGTCAGCAACAATACTCAGGTAGGCTGTGGCGTTGCAACGATGCTCAATTGGTACCAAGGGTCCCAAAGAGTGCCAAGAAAATATTCCCCACACCATGACACCACCACCACCAGCTTGAACCGTTGATACAAGGCAGGATGGATCCATGCTTTCATGTTGTTGACGCCAAATTCTGACCCTACCATCCGAATGTCGCAGCAGAAATCGAGACTCATCAGACCAGGCAACGTTTTTCCAATCTTCTACTGTCCAATTTCGATGAGCTTGTGCAAATTGTAGCCTCAGTTTCCTGTTCTTAGCTGAAAGGAGTGGCACCCGGTGTGGTCTTCTGCTGCTGTAGCCCATCTGCCTCAAAGTTCGACGTACTGTGCGTTCAGAGATGCTCTTCTGCCTACCTTGGTTGTAACGGGTGGCAATTTGAGTCACTGTTGCCTTTCTATCAGCTCGAACCAGTCTGCCCATTCTCCTCTGACCTCTGGCATCAACAAGGCATTTCCGCCCACAGAACTGCCGCTCACTGGATGTTTTTTCTTTTTCGGACCATTCTCTGTAAACCCTAGAGATGGTTGTGCGTGAAAATCCCAGTAGATCAGCAGTTTCTGAAATACTCAGACCAGCCCTTCTGGCACCAACAACCATGCCACGTTCAAAGGCACTCAAATCACCTTTCTTCCCCATACTGATGCTCGGTTTGAACTGCAGGAGATTGTCTTGACCATGTCTACATGCCTAAATGCACTGAGTTGCCGCCATGTGATTGGCTGATTAGAAATTAAGTGTTAATGAGCAGTTGGACAGGTGTACCTAATAAAGTGGCCGGTGAGTGTATATGCTATTGCTACATATAAGTTACTCTATATGCTGTTGCGTACGAATTCAATTCATTAGCGATGCAGACTCCTCCTTGGTAGCTCCGCCCCCTTCTCCAGCATGCGAGAAAGACTAAGCAACTCAGGAAATTAAGATGGCGACAAAGCGAGGCCATGACTGGGGAGGCATGGTGTGTGGCACCGACCCCTATGAGGAGAAGGAACCAGAGGAGATCTATGTCTCTCAATATGTCCGGCAGCCTAAGAAGTCGGTTGAGATGCCCACTGAGGTGTTCACTCCGCTGGCTGACATGGCGGAGGCGGCAGGAGTTCCCGCTCCACCGCGGAAGGACTACTCCCTTTGGCAAAATTCAATGGTCCACGAGGCTGTCACCCGGAACACCCTGACCCTCTGGGAATACAAAAAGTTGGTAGAGGAGTGGTTTGTGCAGGTTTTGGAGCACCCACGGTCCGGTGACCCTAAGCTGGAGCGCCAAAGGTGTACCGTTATTTGGTTCAGTGTGGAACGGGGGGAAGGTTTTATCGGCGATGAGGAGACGCGGAAGAATTATACGTAAACAGCCATTCTGTAAAGCGGCCGTATCTTCCGCCCGTCCGCCACAATCTCCACGCAGGGGATTACGTGGAGTATACCCCCATGAAGAGCCTCCAAGGCCCCTTTGCTACTGTGGTGAAACTCCTTAAGTGACAAGCTACTCCTGCAGCGCCCCCGGAAGACTGGAGTGAGGAGGCCCAGGCCGCAGAAGAGGCTCAGTGTTCCCATGAGAATAATGATGGGATTCTGCGATCTGAGGAGAAATCCCAAGCTCAGCTGGAACCCCTGATACCAGATTTGCCACCGCCACCGATCCTTCATGTGGGACAGATGACCACCAACAGTTTTGTGTACCAGCCATCGGTGGTACAATACCAACTGCCATGGCAGGTGCAGGCCGCACAGTCTGCTGCTCGCGGAAGACCGTTACCAGAGCCCTTACAGCTGGAGATTCTGTCACCTTGTATGTCGGCGGGAGGATCTGGCCACTACAAGGTAATGGGCAAGGCCCAAGTTGCCACGGCCCTTGCCAGTGTGACCGCCCGGTCACTACCAAGACCATCCCTGAGAGGTCGGTGGGGGTCTGCTGCCGCAGCCAGTGTCGCTTTCATGAGGCAGGAGCGCCCTCTCATGTCTTTTAGCTCCAGCAGCAGTGAAGAGGTCCTGCTGGCCCTTAAGTAAGGATCCTGCAGCTTTTATGTGAGCCATAATGTGGACTTAACCTGAAGGGTGAGCACTAGTTGGCGTTTGTTTTTATTTTTGTTGTGCTGCGTTTCTCCTCACCCAGATGGACATGGATTGTCAGGACTCCCCCCCATCAAAAAATTTTTTTTAAACAAGTTATTGTATGGTTGATGGTTGTACTATGCACTTAGCCGGATAGACAGCACCTTACTTGTTCTACCTCAAATATACATACTGCCTCTGAGGGCGATTTTAGATCTGACCATTTACGCTGGATCGGGCCCGGGGCCCGGGATCCGCAAGGTGTCGAAACGATGGCGCAAGCCTCGGATCACCTGCTGGATCACCTACTTTTTATGCTGGTTCGGGTGGCGGTGTGTGCCATCGTAAATCGTAATTCTGGCGGTCCATCAGCCGGACTATGTATTTCAGCTGTGCAGCAGAGCTAAATGATGAGGATCATCTGGATGCCATTTTCGAATATTCGCTCTGCCTCTGAGGAGTGCACGCCGTGGCCTCTCGTCTTGCGTGCCTGCGTATTACGTAATCGCGTAGACAATAGTATGATGAGGATTCGTAAGCTATTTTTACGCTCATGCATGCGTCTTCTAAGAAGTTGCGTAAATTTTTTAAATGAACGTTCGTTATTAGTGCGCGAATGTTCGCTAATAACACATAATAACGTATATTTTGTATGCAAATACAACAAATCTATTCGTCGAATATACGAATCTTAGGAAATGTTCGGCGAATAATTTTTTGAATGATTCTCTCATCTCTAATGCCTTCAGTGTGAATCTACAATTTTCATAGTCATGAAAATACAGAAAACTCTTTGAATGAGAAGGTGTGTCCAAACTTTTGGTCTGTACTGTATATGTTTCCTTAAAGGCACATGTGCACAGGATCTTTTCCTTCCTTCCCGGCTTGTGAATATGTCTAGTGCATGCGTGCCGTCACGTCACTGAACCTAGAAGTGGCGGCGCATGCGCACTAGACATATTCACAAGCCAGGAAGGAAGGAAAAGAACCTGTGTGCACAGACCGTTAAGGATGTGAGTACGTAGGCGCTGGATTTCAGTGCTAAACCAGCAGGTCTAGTGTTGTCAATCAAAAGGCATGGGGTGTGATTAAGTGGAGAAGGCCAGCATTAGGAAAGAACGGGGATGTCGCTGAAGCAGTACTCTGATGGCATAAGCCTGTCTCAGAGTCCTCGAATACCTCATTTGCATATTTTTAAAATGTTAATTTTAAAAAACATTTTTATGGCTTTTGTCAGCATAATCAGCCCTACCAGGCTATATGCCTGGTAGGATAGGCTTGAGCCGGGTGACAGAGCCTCTTTAAATTGAACAATCCCCCCCAAAACAATTCCAGCTGTGTGGATACTAAATGAACAAAAATGGATGATTAAGAGCTAGGCCTGACACACAATTTTACATTAAAACTCACAGCTAAATTATGGCTCTACCATTTCTATTGGTGTATTGATCAGCTATATGTTGGTTTAAAACCACCTAACTGTTTTGCCTGAGTCCAGCTCAGGCAGTGTGAAAAGTAGCTAACTGGAGGTGGGAGAGCTGCTTTAGATGCTGCTATATGCTATATGATAGCAGCTAGAAACATGCAACTGGTCTTATTTGAAAGCTGACAGGCTGAAAGTCCAGGCTTTAATACAAGACCAAAATTACAGCTAAATTCCAAGCGACAGAGAAGAAATCACTGTTAGAAATCAAGTTGGGAATAATCACAAGTAAAACCTGTTTTTACTTTTACTTTCAGCTGCATTTACAGCATCTCGATTTCTATCACTGATATTTTTCTCTGTCCTGAACATATTGCTGTCATTCTGGTATTTTCTGAAACAAGACCATGTTTCTAGCTGCTATTATTCAGGAGGTAGCATCATCTAAAGCAGCCCTCCGCCCTCCAGTTAGCTATTTTTCCTACTGCTGGAGCTGGACTGGGGCAAAACAGGTGGTTAAATTGAACTGTCTGAAAAAAAAAATTCCAACTGTGTGGATATTAAATAAACAAAAACAGATGATTAAGGACCAGACCTGACACTCAATTTCATGTTAACACTCGTAGCTAACTTGTTGCTCCACCTCGGCTATTGATCCCCTATATGCTGGTTTAATTAAAATAAACAGTCCCCAAAAAAGTAAAATTCCAACTGTGCGGATATTAAATAAATGAAAATGGATAATCAAGGGCTAGGTCTGACACTCAATTTCACATTAACACTCATAGCTAAATGATTGCTCTATCCTATCTATTGATGTATCGATCACCTACAGTACAGACCAAAAGTTTGGACATGGACACACAAAGAGTTTTCTGTATTTTCATGACTATGAAAATTGTAGATTCACACTCAAAGCATCAAAACTATTAATTAACACATGTGGAACTATACACTTAACAAAAAAGTGTGAAACAACTGAAAATATGTCTTATATTCTTCAAAGTAGCCACCTTTTGCTTTGATTACTGCTTTGCACACTCTTGGCATTCTCTTGATGAGCTTCAAAAGGTAGTCACCTGAAATGGTATTCCAACAGTCTTGAAGGAGTTCCCAGGGATGCTTAGCACTTGTTGGCCCTTTTGCCTTCACTCTGCGGTCCAGCTCACCCCCAACCATCTCGATTGGGTTCAGGTCTGGTGACTGTGGAGGCCAGGTCATCTGGCGTAGCACCCCATCACTCTCCTTCTTGGTCAAATAGCCCTTACACAGCCTGGAGGTGTGTTTGGGGTCATTGTCCTGTTGATAAATAAATGATGGTCCAACTAAACGCAAACCGGATGGAATAGCATGCCGCTGCAAGATGCTGTGGTAGCCATGCTGATTCAGTATGCCTTCAATTTTGAATAAATCCCCAAGAGTGTCACCAGCAAAGCACCCCCACACCATCACACCTCCTCCTCCATGCTTCATGGTGGGAACCAGGCATGTAGAGTCCACCCGTTCACCTTTTCTGCGTCGCACAAAGACACGGTGGTTGGAACCAAAGATCTCAAATTTGGACTCATCAGACCAAAGCACAGATTTCCACTGGTCTAATGTCCATTCCTTGTGTTCTTTAGCCCAAACAAGTCTCTTCTCCTTGTTGCCTGTCCCTAGCAGTGATTTCCTAGCAGCTATTTTACCATGAAGGCCTGCTGCACACAGTCTCCTCTTAACAGTTGTTGTAGAGATGTGTCTGCTGCTAGAACTCTGTGTGGCATTGACCTGGTCTCTAATCTGAGCTGCTGTTAACCTGCGATTTCTGAGGCTGGTGACTCGGATGAACTTATCCTCCACAGCAGAGGTGACTCTTGGTCTTCCTTTCCTGGGGCGGTCCTCATGTGAGCCAGTTTCTTTGTAGCGCTTGATGGTTTTTGCGACTGCACTTGGGGACACTTCAAAGTTTTCCCAATTTTTCGGACTGACTGACCTTAAGTAATGATGGCCACTCATTTTTCTTTACTTAGCTGCTTTTTTCATAATACAAATTCTAACAATCTATTCAGTAGGACTATCAGCTCTGTATCCACCTGACTTCTGCCCAACACAACTCATGGTCCCAACCCCATTTATAAGGCAAGGAATACCACTTATTAAACCTGACAGGGCACACCTGTGAAGTGAAAAACATTTCAGGTGACTACCTCTTGAAGCTCCTCAAGAGAATTCCAAGAGTGTGCAAAGCAGTAATCAAAGCAAAAGGTGGCTACTTTGAAGAACCTAGAATATAAGACATATTTTCAGTTGTTTCACACTTTTTTTGTTAAGTATATAATTCCACATGTGTTAATTCATAGTTTGGATGCCTTCAGTGTGAATATACAATTTTCATAGTCATGAAAATACAGATAACTCTTTGAATGAGAAGGTGTGTACAAACTTTTGGTCTGTACTGTATATGCTGGGGTTTAATTAAATTGAACAGTCCCCCAAAATATAAAATTCCAACAGTGTGGATATTAAATAAATGAAAAAAAGATTAAGGGACAGGCCTGACACTCAATTTCAAGTTAACACTCACAACTAATTTGCTGCCCTAGCCTGTTTATTGATGTACTGATCACCTATATGCTGGTTTAATTAAATTGAACAGTCTCCAAAAAGTAAAATTCCATCTGTGTGGATATAGAATAAAACGAAATGGACAGTTGAGGCATGATACTCAATTTCATATTAACACCCACAGGTAAATTGTTGCCCCAGCCTGTGTATTGGTATACTGATCACCTATATGCTGGTTTAATTAAATTAAACAATCCCCTCCCAAAAAAATAAAATTCCAACTTTGTGGATATTAAATAAATGAAAATGGATGATTAAGGGGGCCAGGCCTGATGCTCAATGTCATGTTACCGTCACAGCTAAATTGTTGCCCTACTCTGTCGATTGGTATACTGATGATCTATTTGCTTGCTTGTATAATTAATTTATACAATATAAAAAATCCAAGAGTGTGGATATTAAATAAATGAAAATAGATGATTAAGGACCAGGCCTGATACTCAATTTCACATTAACACTCACAGCTAAATTGTTGCCCTACCCTGGCTATTGGTGTACTGATCACCTATATGCTGGTTTAATTAAATTGAAATTCAACAAAATAAAATTCCAACCATGTGGATATAGAATAAACAGAAATGGATGATTGAGGCCTGATTCTCGATTTCACATTGACACTCACAGGTAAACTGTTGCCCTAGCCTGTGCATTGGTGTACTTATCACCTATATGCTGGTTTAACATAATTGAATAGTCTAAAAATAAAATAAAAATCCAACTCTCTGGATATTAAAATAAATAAACGAAAGGGGATGTTTAAGGGGGCCTGGTGCTCAATTTCATGGATTTTTATACTGATGAACTATCCTCAGGGTAGGTCATCAATATCTGATTGGTGTGGGTCCGACACCTAGGAAATCCCCGCTGATCAACTGTTTGAGAAAGCACTGGTGATCCTGTGAGAGCCACGGCCTTCTTTCAGATTACCAATCAGAGCATTGTACATTGTATAACATCTATGCTTGGTATCACGCTCATCCCCATTCACTTCAATGAGGCTGAATGCAATACCAAGCACAGCCGATATACAATGTATGGCCCCACCAATCCGATACTGATAACGTATCATGCTGCAGCAGCGATATGGTACAGAAGATGATAGTAGGCAGGGAGACAGTGGCAGTGGCAAAAAGGTGCTCCATCAGCAAGGGGAGATCTATTAACCAGCCTCAGCTAGAGAAGTGTGAAAATCCTCACAAATCCATGCTTCTTTCATTTTGACAAAAGTGATGTCTTGGACACTCGCAGAGGACAACTATGTTGGTTTGGGTGTCACAAAACCTCCTGAAAACCCTCTCTGCAATGACATTGGAGGCTGGGCAAGAGAGAACAGGAAGGGCATACTGGGTCAGTTTGGGCCTCTGTTCAAGTATGCCTGCCTAGGAGTCCATGGGCTCAGGGAACATGGTATGTGTCAGAGAAAGGCCACAGTGCTGGTAGGATTGAACCTGGGTGTTGAGGAGGTAGGTCTCTGTTTGCTGATTTGTCTCAGCCTGGTGTGGCACATCAAATAATTGCTCCACCATTTTGATGATACTGAACTGGCTGTTGATGTAGATTCTGCTGCTTGTGGTAGCAGAAACGGAGGGAAGTGGGTTACTCTATGGGGGGGGTGGAGAAAACTCGCCAAAAGCTGTGACAAGCTGCATACACAGTATTTGCTGGTAATTATGTAATTTGGCCTTTCTTTTGGAAAAAGGAAAACATTCCCCCATTTTGCTTTGATAGTTAGGGTCTAAAAGCATGGCTATCCAATAATCATCAGACTGCTTCATGTGAAGGATATAAGTATTACATAAGCAAGCAAGCATACAGCTTGTGATTGTGGCCAGCGTTGACCCAGTTCTTTCCGTTTTGGCCCCCACTGAAATTACTGATCATTATGGCCACTTTTGTCATCATCATCATCCTTCTGCTCCTCCACGACTCCTCCAGTGGCAGCTCCTCATCCTTCACTTCTTGCTCTATGGGACAGTCTGCCTGCCCAGAAGCCCAGGGAAGAGGAAGCACAGTATGAGCCAGGGAAAGGCCACAGTCATTCAGAAACTATGGGACCCCCATGAAATGGACAGAGTAGCTGGTTGAAAATGTGTGCTGCTGCTCTATTTATTTCTATAGGAGCACCAGCAGTAGGACACCCACCGATCTTACAGATGTAGCAGCGCTAGCAATCACAGGATAATCGCGTGAGCGCAGAACAATATCGTAAATAGAGTACGCATCTGATGATTTGTACGCTAATGCTACACATTGTATGCTAATGCATACGAATTTGTATATTAATGCAACGCATTGTACGCTAATGCGTACGCATTTGTATGCGAATGCTATGCATTGTACGCTAATGTGTATGCTTTTGTATGCTAATGCTATGCATTGTATGCTAATGTGTACGAATTCACCTAATTAGCGTACTTTTACTGTGAAAACAGTGATCGCTAGCGCTGCTACATCTGTATAGTTAACTTGTTATAACTAAAATACCGCTTTACATTTGGGTGAAAGTGCTGAAGTGCACCACATTTGCGGAATGCAGAGACAGTTTATACTTTTGATTACCTGGCTAGAAGTCCAAAACATGGCAAGAGCCAGAAACATTACATTTTGGTAAAGGTGCCACAATTCTCACAACTAAGTTTTACAGTAACAACTACACCACCAGCAACTTGGCCAGGTGGGGAGTTCAGCTTGCACACAAGCTATGTAATTGCTGGTTGACAATAGTTTTCTTATGGCCACACATTCCGTTATGGATGTCTAACAATGGAGTGGAGGACAAGGAGAAGGTGGAGTCTGAGCAGGAGCTCAGCTGATGATGATGACAAAGACATTGTATTGCTTGGGGATGTGGACTGACTGCCACAATGAAGACCAGGAGAACGACAAACATGTTCTAATTCAGAATGCTCACATTTTATTTGAATCCTACACAATTTGCACACAGCTGTGATTTTGTGTGTCGACCTTGTGGAAAAAAAACACCATACCACAGTTGCTTACACAGAGCTAGAGGCAGCTTAGGGCTGGCATATTTTTAGCCTGCACCCAAAATATCAGCGCCATCACCAGACCACAATAGAAGTAGATCTGACCCTGCCATTTTTTTGGGCCGATTCTGAATGTACGTTGCTTCTGTTGTTTATTCCCCTGCTGTTTATTCACCTGCTCCTCAGCATCCCAATCTGGGTCTCAGGTCCTGTCCAACACACAATCATCGTCATAGTCCTCATCCTCCCCGCCACATACTCTGCCGATTCCCTGCTCTGTGTTTGCCCTGAGTGTCACGGTTTCTACCATTGCCCCTACTGCTATCACAGTGGCTACAAATTCCACTACTACTACTACTAATTCTACTACTTCTACTACTTCTACTACTTCTACTTCTTCTACTACTTCTACTTCTACCGTTTGCTGGACGGCTGGTGCTGCGGTGTCCACCCCACCCATTCTCTTGCAGCAATGTACAACACGTTCAGTAATATGACTATGAAAATGGAGTTACAACTGCCGTATTATAATAGCTGTCAAATTATTGAACGCTTTTTTTCACAGAATAACGCATGCACCAAAACTCAGGTGTGACAATGCAATATTTCTGCCGCAAAATTGTACTTAATTTCAAACACATGTTGTGATGCAATATGCCTTCACTAACACAATTGTAATTTGCGTTACGAATGCAAAATGCAGTAGAACTATTAACATAGTAACATAGTAACATAGTATATAAGGCCGAAAAAAGACATCTGTCCATCCAGTTCGGCCTGTTTTCCTATAAGTTGATCCAGAGGAAGGCAAAAAACCCCTGTGAGGTAGAAGCCAATTTTCCCCACTTTAGGGGAAAAAAATTCCTTCCCGACTCCAATCAGGCAATCAGAATTACTCCCTGGATCAACGACCCCTCTCTAGTAACTATAACCTGTAATATTATTAACCTCCAAAAATATATCCAGGCCTCTCTTGAACTCTTTTAGTGAACTTACCATCACCACCTCCTCAGGCAGAGAGTTCCATAGTCTCACTGCTCTTACCGTAAAGAATCCTCTTCTATGTTTGTGTACAAACCTTCTTTCCTCCAGACGCAGAGGATGTCCCCTCGTCACAGTCACAGTCCTGGGGATAAATAGATCATGGGAGAGATCTCTGTACTGACCTCTGATATATTTATACATAGTTATTAGATCTCCCCTCAGTCGTCTTTTTTCTAAAGTGAATAACCCTAATTTTGATAATCTTTCTGGGTACTGTAGTCCACTCATTCCAGTTATTACTTTAGTTGCCCTCCTCTGAACCCTCTCCAGCTCTGCTATGTCTGCCTTGTTCACAGGAGCCCAGAACTGTACACAGTACTCCATGTGTGGTCTGACTAGTGATTTGTAAAGTGGCAGGACTATGTTCTCATCACGGGCATCTATGCCTCTTTTGATGCAACCCATTATCTTATTGGCCTTGGCAGCAGCTGTCTGACACTGGTTTCTGCAGCTTAGTTTGCTGTTCACTAAAATTCCTAGGTCGTTTTCCATGTCAGAGTTACCCAATATTTTACCATTTAGTATGTACTGGTGACTTGCATTATTCCTTCCCATATGCATAACCTTACATTTGTCAGTGTTAAACCTCATCTGCCACTTCTCTGCCCAAGCCTCCAGTCTATCCAGATCCATCTGTAGCAGTGTACTGTCCTCTTCTGTGTTAATTACTTTACACAGTTTAGTGTCATCTGCAAAAATTGATATTTTACTGTGCAAGCCTTCTACAAGATCATTAATAAATATATTGAAGAGAATAGGGCCCAATACTGACCCCTGTGGTACCCCACTAGTGACAGTGACCCAATCTGAGTATGTACCATTAATAACCACCCTCTATTTTCTATCACTGAGCCAGTTACTTACCCACATACAGACATTTTCTCCCAGGCCAAGCATTCTCATTTTATATACTAACCTTTTATGTGGTACAGTGTCAAATGCTTTGGAGAAGTCCAGATATACGACATCCATTGATTCGCTGCGGTCCAGTCTAGAACTTACCTCCTCATAGAAACTGATTAAATTGGTTTGACATGACCGATCCCTCATGAAGCCATGCTGATATGGAGTAATTTGCTTATTTTCATTGAGGTACTCCAAGATAGCATCTCTTAGAAAACCCTCAAACAGTTTACCCACGACAGATGTTAAACTTACCGGCCTATAGTTCCCGGGCTCTGTTTTTGGACCCTTTTTGAATATTGGCACCAACATTTGCTATGCGCCAATCCTGTGGAACACTCCCTGTCAGTATAGAGTCCTTAAATATCAGAAATAAGGGTCTAGCGATGACATTACTTAATTCTCTTAGGATACGTGGGTGTATGCCATCCGGTCCTGGCGATTTGTCTATTTTAATCTTTTAAGACGCAGCTCTACTTCTTCCTGGGTCAGACAGGGCACTTTTAATGGGGAATTTACTTTTATATTCTGCATTTCATCTGACAGTTTATTTTCCTCAGTGAATACAGTGGAGAAAAAGATATTTAGTAGCTTTGCTTTCTCCTCATTGCTCTCTGCAACTCCCCCCTCATTACTCTGTAAGGGGCCGACACCTTCAGGTTTATACTTTTTACCATTTATATAATTAAAGAACATTTTAGGGTTAGTTTTACTCTCTTTGGCGATTAATCTCTCGGTCTCTAGTTTGGCTGTTTTTATTTGTCTTTTACATATTCTATTTTTTTCCTTGTAGTTTTTCAATACTTCCTCGCTCCCCTCCTGTTTTAGTGATTTAAATGCTTTCTGTTTGTCATTTATTGCTTTCTTTACAGCTCTATTTATCCACATTGGTTTTTTCTTGTTCCTTAACCCTTTATTCCCATAAGGTATGTACCTCTCACAATTAGATATTAGGATGTTTTTAAAAATATCCCATTTTGTTGCTGTATTTTTATTTTTGAGGACTTTGTCCCAGTTAGTTAGGCCTATGGCCTCTCTTAGTTGGCTAAATTTTGCTTTTTTGAAGTTTGGTATTTTTGTTCCTCCCTGAAGAAACGCTCTTTTGAATGACAGTTGGAAGGCTATTATATTATGGTCACTATTTCCCAGGTGTCCCCCGACCTGCACATCTGTTGTTCTGTCAGGTCTATTGGTTAATACTAAGTCCAGTATGGCCGTCCCTCTAGTCGGGTCCTGAACCAGTTGGGAAAGGTAATTGTCTTTGGTTATTTCCAAGAACCTGTTTCCTTTATGAGATGTACAGGTTTCAGTTTTCCAGTCTATATCTGGGTAGTTTAAATCCCCCATGATAACGACCTCATTATGATTTGCCACCTTGTCTATTTCGTTTAGAAGTAGATTTTCTATGGGCTCTGGTATATTAGGAGGTTTATAATAAAGTCCTATTAGTATTTTATTATTGTTTTTGGCTCCGTTTATTTCTACCCACAGTGACTCCACATCTTCATGTCCCTCACTTATATCTTCCCGGGGTGTGGGCTTTAGACAGGACTTTACATAAAGGCAAACCCCTCCCCCTCTCCGGTTTTTGCGATCCTTTCTAAACAGACTGTAACCCTGTACGTTGACTGCCCAGTCATAGGTATCATCCAGCCATGTCTCAGTTATTCCCACTATGTCATAGTCCTCCTCACACATCACTAATTCCAGTTCACCAATTTTATTAGTCAGGCTTCTGGCATTAGTGTACATACACTTAAGAGGTCTATGTATATTTTTTCCCCCCTTTTTAAATTACTATTACCTGTGAAGTGAATATCCGGGGTTTTTGGGTTACTTTGGTTGATGTTTTGCCCAATATTCTCCCTACATTCCTCACTAATCCCAACCCCCACTAACCCCCCACTGTCCCCTCCTATGACCCACTCTCTATCTACACTATCTACCCCCTTATTAGTATTACCCCCCACCCTCCCCCCAGATCCTAGTTTAAAAGCTCCTCCAGCCGTCTAACCATTTTTTCCCCCAGGGCAGTTGCACCCTCCCCATTAAGGTGCAGCCCGTCCCTACTGTAGAGTATGTAAGTATGTATTGAAAGCTTTTTTTTCACAGAATATCACCCATTCACTAAAACTCGTGCAGTATTTTTGGAGGGATGATACATGACAGGACTTTTCAAGTAGACGCTGTCATGCAGAATGTCTTCACTAACACAGTCATAATTTGCATTACTGATCTGAAATGTGGCTTTGTGACTGTATCCACCCCATATCTTGCGGCAATGCGGAATGTGGCAATGATGTGAAATGTGGTAGATTTATGAATGCTTTTTTCACATAATAACATGCATTCACTAAAACTTGTACAACATTTTTGCAGTCATGATACATGGCACGTCTTTTCAACTAGGTGCTGTGATGAAGTATGCCTTCATTAACATGATTATAATATGCTTTACGGATGTGAAAAGCGACTTTGCGACTGTATCCACCCCTTATCTTGTGGCAATGTACACTGTATTTAGTAACATAGCTGTAACGCACTGAGATGCCCAATAACAAACACTAAATAGAAACTGGTTTCTAGAAAAAACAAAAAAATTTGTATAGAAGTCTGTATGCTGTATGGAAGCTGTATGGAATCTATAAGGTAGAACTAGTTGCTATAAGATGAGCTGACCAGTGCTCACCCCCTCCCCCTTATTACACCCCCTCATATACCCTAAATTCTCAAATATTGTCTCCCTATAATCTTCTTATACTGTCCCTCACAATCACCTTTTCCGTCCCTATAATATTCTTATACTTTCCCTCTCTATCATCTATTATCTCCCTTTAATCTTCTTATACTGACCTTAGCTCAATATATAAATAGGTCTGCAGAAATAGAGCTTCCTGCCAGGTTGCAAGTACAAAAGCAGAATGACGTTCTGCTTATTCTGCACAAGCATGCGGCTTCCTGCTGCTCCCCTCATTGGCTGATCTAGGCTGTCTGTCAGCCTGTGAGCCAATCAGGGCAAGCCTTCCCCCACTTTCTCCCACTGTCATGTGAGCATTCTTCTTCCTCCCTTGTGGTATTTCCCCACCAATTCGCACAGTAAAATTATGCTGCATGTTGATTTATGCGATTAGTCTGAGACGAATCAGAAAAACTTTTATAAATTTTACGATTACAATCCAGTGCATTACAAGTTGATTTGCTCATCATTAATCCAAACTTATCCTGTTAATCCTTGCAAGATTCTGATATGAATGGACCCTAACATCTAATAAAATAGCTAAAACCTGTCTGGTCTTGAAATTCAAAAATACTCTGTTAGCACTGATGCCTTGCAGCACTGGGGTCCTAGGTTCACATCTGACCAAGGACAACATCTGCATGGAGTTTCTATGTTCTCTCCATGTTTGCATGGATTTCCTCCGGGAACTCTGGTTTCTTCCCGCACTCCAAAGACTTAATAATAGGGTCTCTAGACTGTGAGTTCCACTGGGAACAGCAAGTGATAATGTCTGTAAAGCGCTGCAGGGTATGGCAGAGCTACAGTATGTACAGTAAGTAAGTAAAATAAATAAAAAAAGAACCAGTAAAAAGTCATACAATCTTGGATACTGAGGTCTATGGGCACATTGGTGTTGATGTCAGGAACACTTCAGCATATACACAAGAAATTATTAAATTGATTCTAAATTAACTTATGAATTTCACAAAAATTCTGCTGCTATACAAATGTGAAGTTTTGATGACACATGCAAGAAAGCACCTACCCCCTTTTACTGTGAAAATTTGAGGGAAAGACAGTGAGAATGACTATGGAGGATCATATGACCCAGGGATGGAGTGGAGCTTGCTCTGATTGGCTTACAGACTTTTTGTCAGCCTGTGAACTAATTAGGTGTCAGGATTTTGACAGGTCCTTCAGGCTCTGGGACAGCTTTTCTGAACTTTTTTCAGTTATGCATCTATATCCATGTATGATGTATGACATATGTCATCATAGTTATGCGGTGTGTTGCAAATTCTCTCATTTCTTGTTTACTCACCTACAGGAATAGATTTAATGGTATGCTTAGGGTGGCAACTATGCACATCCAAAATAGTATTTGAATTGGCGTCCAATACAGTTATATGATTACCTTACTATTTTCTCTGTCACCTGTTGAGGTAATGTCTAGAATAGAAACCTGTTGAATAGTGCTGGTTCCCAAAAACTTCAAGTTGACATTACTATTGTGTTTATGTAGATACATGGACATCCCAAACCATTACTAGTTGCAATTGATCAGAGCTCCCATTGGGGTCTAAGTTTGGTCATTTATATAAGGCCTGGTGGGTGTATATATTGTGGCAGTGCAGCTGCCAGAGGGCCATATGAGGGCCATAAAATGGTGTGTCTCACCCAGAGGAAGCTGGATGAGAAGAAGAAAGGCTGGGAAAATAGTGTTTTCCTCAGTGTGTGTATCAGCCTTGCTGTTAATGAGAGGTAATTATCAGCCAGCTGAGGAGCCCAGGTAAAGGTGGGCTGGGCTCCTCAATCAGGGCTCCCAGTCTTGGGAAGGAGCAGGCTGCGAGAAGGCCTGTTGCAGCCAGGACCCTCTGAACCCTGTGTGGGGTAAGCACTGTGGTGTGTTTTGGGGAGCTGGGTAGTAGACCCAGATCCCGATAGAGAGGGACAATATTGGGAAGTCAGTGGCCAGATGGCTGAGGATTTGTGTTTATGAGTTATTTGGATTGCTGTAAAAGTGACAATAAAAGCTGGTAGTGACCAGATTTCACCCAAAACTGCAGTGCTGGAGGGGCTTCTTGAGGTGTGCCAACCGTCTAAGGTGAGAAGACGGCGATCCTGGAGAGCTAAGTGACCCCTGAGTTGTCACTTTGTTGTACCACAACAAATCCATTTTTCCACTGTGCCTCCTTATGTTGTAAATGTTCTATTGTACTCTCTTATTAACCCACTCTTACTAAATAATTGAGGTTCACTTATTAATTTCTAACTTATTTCATTTGCAGCATATATCGCTGATTTCTTTCATCCCAGGCAAGTAGAGCTAATCAAACCTATTCAACTGAAAATGAAATCACAAAGCAAAGACTTAGCTTTGGTATGTATAAAAGTATCCTCTTTCATATGTCACTGTAAATGAATTAAAAGGGAATTTACTGTGCATAGTTTGGTCTCTATTTGATAATGAAATACAACTTAGCAAAATTTTGTTCACCAACTACTTATTTCTTTAACATTTTCCTCCTCTTGAACATAATTTGCTAATTGTCTAAAGAGAGTTTCCTAGTTGACTATATTCAGTTCAAACTAGGGCCTATGGGCCATCCATTAACTGAGGTGCATCGATCAGGACAGACCCTATATCATCAGTGCAGATCTTATATCTGTTCCCCGCTGGGGAGGAGGAGGAGACACAAGTAAATAAGTGTCTTCCTCCTCTTGAACACAGCCTGCTTAGGTATCCAGGGGACATTCTGACTGGATTCCCCAGATCAGGGCTGATAAGCCATTCATCATCTATGGTAGACTCCACTGGACACTCAGCATTTTTCCCTGCACTTTCCTTTAAGTTATTCCAAGTTATTCCCTGCACGACACAGGGGCACAATCAGAAGTGAGGCAAATGTCCAATAATCATCAGAGTTCAAAGTTGTCATGTCTAGGCTTTCATAGTTCTCAGCTGAATCGTCAGGTTTAGTATTCTCAGGCTGCATTGATGTATATACAGTAGAGACCAAAAGTTTGGACACACCTTCTCATTCAAAGAGTTTTCTGTATTTTTATGACTATGAAAATTGTAGATTCACACTAAAGGCATCAAAACTATGAAATAACACATGTGGAATTATATACTTAACAAAAAAGTGTGAAACAACTGAAAATATGTCTTATATTCTAGGTTATTCAAAGTAGCCACCTTTTGCTTTGATTACTGCTTTGCACACTCTTGGAATTCTTTTGATGAGCTTCAAGAGGTAGTCACCTGAAATGGTTTTCACTTCACAGGTGTGCCCTGTCAGGTTTAATAAGTGGTATTTCTTGCCTTATAAATGGGGTTGGGACCATGAGTTGTGTTGGGCAGAAGTCAGGTGGATACACAGCTGATAGTCCTACTGAATAGATTGTTAGAATTGGTATTATGGCAAGAAAAAAGCAGCTAAGTAAAGAAAAACAAGTGGCCATCATTACTTTAAGAAATGAAGGTCAGTCAGTCCGAAAAATTGGGAAAACTTTGAAGTGTCCCCAAGTGCAGTCGCAAAAACCATCAAGCGCTACAAAGAAACTGGCTCACATGAGGACCGCCCCAGGAAAGGAAGACCAAGTGTCACCTCTGCTGCAGAGGATAAGTTCATCCGAGTCACCAGCCTCAGAAATCGCAGGTTAGCAGCAGCTCAGATTAGAGACCAGGTCAATGCCACACAGAGTTCTAGCAGCAGACACATCTCTACAACAACTGTTAAGAGGAGACTGTGTGCAGCAGGCCTTCATGGTAAAATAGCAGCTAGGAAATCACTGCTAAGGACAGGCAAAAAGCAGAAGAGACTTGTTTGGGCTAAAGAACACAAGGAATGGACATTAGACCAGTGGAAATCTGTGCTTTGGTCTGATGAGTCCAAATTTGAGATCTTTGGTTCCAACCACCGTGTCTTTGTGCAACGCAGAAAAGGTGAATGGGTGGACTCTACATGCCTGATTCCCACCATGAAGCATAGAGGAGGAGGTGTGATAGTGTGGCGGTGCTTTGCTGGTGACACTGTTGGGGATTTATTCAAAATTGAAGGCATACTGAACCAGCATGGCTACCACAGCATCTTGCAGCGGCATGCTATTCCATCCGGTTTGCGTTTAGTTGGACCATAATTTATTTATCAACAGGACAATGACCCCAAACACACCTCCAGGCTGTGTAAGGGCTATTTGACCAAGAAGGAGAGTGATGGGATGCTACGCCAGATGACCTGGCCTCCACAGTCACCAGATCTGAACCCAATCGAGATGGTTTGGGGTGAGGAGGACCGCAGAGTGAAGGCAAAAGGGCCAACAAGTGCTAAGCATCTCTGGGAAAGCATCTGCTAAGCATCTCAAGACTGTTGGAATACCATTTCAGGTGACTACCTCTTGAAGCTCCTCAAGAGAATGCCAAAAGTGTGCAAAGCAGTAATCAAAGCAAAAAGTGGCTACTTTGAAGAACCTAGAATATAAGACATATTTTCAGTTGTTTCACACTTTTTTGTTAAGTATATAATTCCACATGTGTTAATTCATAGTTTTGATGCCTTCAGTGTGAATCTACAATTTTCATAGTCATGAAAATACAGAAAACTCTTTGAATGAGAAGGTGTGTCCAAACTTTTGGTCTGTACTGTATGTATATTCCTCTCTTGTAGATTCTCCAGGATTCACATTCAGTATACAGGTTATTATTACAGTCAGGTGATGATGATAATATCTTCTTTCTGACCTTACTGCCAATTTAATCAGAAACAACAAATTTAGTATCCTTTTACAAAGAGAGCATCAACTATCAACCTATCATTTTACTTAACTAAATCAGCTAATTGGGTTCAATCAACACAGCAAATCAGTCTAATCAATGGACAATTCTTTCTTAGAATTAGCGGCTCTATAAATCTCCCTTAACCTCTTAGCATGTTTCACATCAGCAGCCACCCAAACCATACCATCCTCATCATGGCATGTGCATAGCATGATCTTTTTCTTTTTCTCAATAAAATCTGCTCTGGTACCCGCTGTAATGGAACACCTCTTTTCCTTTTTTTTCTTCAGATTCAGGGATGATTAGCTAAGGTGCAGACCACTGAGCGGCGATGTGGCAGCCATCTATATGCATCCGTTTCACTTACCACATACACATCATCATTTTCTGATTGTTTGATACTTCTGCTAAATGGGTTGCTACTCTTTCAGTATATCACAAACCAGCCAGTTATTAAATCTGTTTAAGACATTGTTAATGAAGTTAGGACACAAATTACAACATAATGAACATAATGGGGCAAAGATGTAATGCTCAGACTTTACTCAATAATCCAATCCTGATTAAATAATATCCAAGTGAATCCACACCACCTTTCCTCTCACTGTGTGGATTATTTGCTAATTCTGTAATCTCTCATTATTCTGAAAATTTCATAAGCATTAAGTATATTATCAATGTAAATATGTTTCGCTTCACCAATGTTGGAATGGTTAACACAGCACTTAGTAGGGACCATCAAATCTGGGATCAAAACTTTTCCTTTATATAAACTAGGTACTAGTCTTTGAGTCCAGATCTGAAAGGAATCAC
>ONZH01023524.1:0-12741 GCA_900303285.1 Rhinella marina | reverse complement strand
ACTTTCCGAACTTGGCGGGTGAAGAAAACTGCTCATCAGCGACTCCAGAATCAAGTTGCTGCTGATGGAGCTGGTACTGCTCCTAACCCCCCATCCCCCCCCCCAGCAGCCGTGGCAGTGGTACGTGAGCGCTGAGGGACCCCCCGGTCAGACCTGTGAGAGGATAGACGACGACGCAGATAGGCAGCCGCCAACTGACTACATAGGATGTCTCTATAGTACTTCAGTTTGTCCTCCCTCTCAGCAGGTGAAAAAAAGGCCCCCATTTTAGACAGGTAGCGAGGGTCCAAGAGGATGGAGAGCCAGAAGTCATCCCTCTGCCGGATGGTGACTATTCGGCTGTCACTACGTAAGCAAGTGAGCATGCATCGAGCCATTTGCTCAAGTGACTCAGAGGGACTCCTTGCCTCCAACTTCACTGTACACTGCCATGGTGTCTCTGGGTCATCTGCCTCATCTTCCGCATCTCCCTCTACCTCTTCTGGCTGCTCCTGCTCCTCCTCTTATGTCACCTAGGTAGAAAAACCACTAAATGCTTGTGCTCCAATGTCCTCCTCCTCCTCCAGTTTAGCCCCCACCGGACTCATCTGGCCGTGAGATGCAGTCTCCACGCGTCCAGTCCCCTGACCAGAAAGATTTTGCAGCATCTGTTCCAGGACATGAAGCAGTGGACTGACGTTGCTCATACAGTAGTCCTGGCGACTGACAAATAACGTGGCCTCCTCAAAGGGCCTGAGCAAGCGGCAGGTGTCACGCATGAGTTGCCACTGGCTGACATCAAAATTACACAGGGGAGTACT
Organism: Rhinella marina; assembly: GCA_900303285.1. Lineage (NCBI taxonomy): Eukaryota > Metazoa > Chordata > Amphibia > Anura > Bufonidae > Rhinella > Rhinella marina. Next base: position 11,941 of record ONZH01023524.1, on the reverse strand, counting down.
CCTGTCCGCTTGGATCATTAAAAAAATAATTTATGGCCTTTCTCTGTTCGTACAGTCGGTCCAACATATGGAAGGTAGAATTCCAAGGGGTGGAAACGTCACATATCAGCCTATGTTGGGGGACGCCATTCTGCCGCTGCAGCTCAAGGAGGGTGTGCATGGCGGTGTAGGAATAGCTGAAGTGCATGCAAAGTTTCCTGGCCATTTTTAGAATGTTTTGCAGTTGGGTATAAGACTTGAGGAAAAGTTTGACAACTAGATTAAATATGTGCGCCATGCAGGGCGCATGGCTCAGACCTCCTTGGCGCAACACGGACACCATGTTCTTTCCGTGGTCTGCCACCATGGTTCCGATTTTTAGTTGTCATGGAGAAAGCCAGCAATCGATTTCTTCTTGCATGATGCGGAGTAGTTACTCCCCTGTGTGACTTCGTTCGCCCAGGCAAACCAGGCGTAGAACTGCGTGGCACCGCCGTGCCCTGCACATGTGGTACACTGGAGGAGCACTATGACTTGGCCCTGCAGTGGAGGCTGAGGTGGTGGAGAAGGAGCTGAACATTAGCGCAGGATCAGCAGTTTGACAACAAGAAGGAGAAAGTGGCGTCACCTGTTCAAGTTGCTCGTGTCATGTCTGGGCAGGAAGCACATTGACCCAGTGGGCCGTAAAGGACATGTACTGTCCCTGACCGTAGTTGCAACTCCACACGTCGGCGCTGCCGTGCACTTTGGCACACACACGACAAGCTCAAGGACTGGGCCACCTTCTCTTCTACATATTTGTGCAGGGATGGGACTGACTTTTTGTCAAAGAAATGACGGCTTGGCACTCTCCACCTCGGCTCGGCACAAGCCATGTCTCACTCTGAATGGTGCAGAGTCCACCAGTTGAAAAGGGCGGGACTGCAGCACGAGCAACTTGGACAGGAGCACGGTCAGCTTCTGCGCTGCAGGATGGCTGGACGCGTACTGCTGTCTCTTTGCAATCGCCTCGGTGAACGACTGCTGCGTAATGAGTGGCGAGGAATGAGAGGAGGAGGAGCAGGAGCATTTGGAGCGGTAGATAATGACAGAAAGCTCCCTTCGGCAAAGGTGCTGGAGCCTTGACTGCCTGAAATGGGATGTCTGCCACTGGGTGATGCTGCTGTTGCTGCTGCCAACTGGACCGCCACATCTGATCCTCGGTTCTCAAAGGCCACTTTGTGGTGACGCTGCATATGTTGGCTCAGGGCCGTGGTGCCAACATTAGCACCCTGGCCACGCTTCACTTTCTGACCACAGATTCTACATATAGCCATGTTCACCTCCTCAGGCATCTTAACAAAACACTTCCACAACGCCGAGTAGGCGATTTTACCACCAACACTCCGCACTGACGGAGTAGTACCTCCGCTGCCTGGCTGAGCCCCTGCGCCGCTCTTTTCAAGGCCAGAAAGCACCTGCGAAGAGTGCGGTCTACCCCGTGCCCGTTTGACTCCCGACCTCGCACTGCTGCCACTACGCTGACTCCCACCCACATTACCGACTTGCTGCCTGCACCGCTGCCTCACGCGCAAGCTGTCAGTCTCGTCTGCAGATGATGATAATGATGATGAAGCCCTTGCTTCACCCGGCTCCTAAGTGCGATCGGCTACATCATCATCAACTATAGTTTGCACGTCGCTAATGTTCTCCTCAACTGTCTCTGTGTACAAAGCCTGACCGCTCTCAACATCACCTCCCACTACACTCTCCTCATCAGTACTTGACCGCCTACTGGAAGGAGCGGATTTCTACCCCACCTCTTGGCTTCCCAGTAGCTGCTGACTGTCCTCAAGTATTTCTTCCTCGCTGTATAGTGGCTCAGAGCCCACAGCATATAGTACTTCTCTGGATGAGGGAACCGAAAAGGACAGAGGCAGGATGAGGACAGGTGAGGGCACTGGAGCTGCTCCTGGCCCATGCCAAATAAGGGTTGTGTCTGATGAACCCACCGACTCTTGGCTGGGGGTGTCCGATGTCATCTGGGAGGAAGTGGATGACCGAGTCAACCATTCAAGAACATCTGGGTTGGTGGTCAACACACAACCACTAGATGACAACGGTAGCTGCGGCCTCGCCAAGTGACCCCTAATGCCACATCCCCTTCCTCTGCTGCGACCTGTGCCTATTCCAGAAACTTTTGTGCCACTGCCCCTCCCCTGTGAAGGGCCTAAATTTATTTGAAAAATACAGTCACCCACAGAGTGGGTTAACAGTGGGTTGCTGAACTGCAGTACAATGGGTTACTGCACAGAGCTACACGCTATATGACAATTTTCTTTTTCTATGGCAAATGAGGCCACAAATACTTATTTAAAAGTAACACTGACAACCCCACAATCTCAGATTCAGTATTTTTTTTTTATGATATTCACTGACTACCTTACAGAAATGTCACGCTTTTCTGCTTGGATGGCGAATGAGGCCTAAAATGCTTATTTGAAACTAACCACCCCACAAACTGATTACTGCTTTGCACACTCTTGGCATTCTCTTGATGAGCTTCAAGTGTGTTAGTTAGTCAGGGTGTGCCCTGTCAGGTTTAATAAGTGGGATTTCTTGCCTTATAAATGGGGTTGGGACCATGAGTTGTGTTGGGCAGAAGTCAGGTGGATACACAGCTGATAGTCCTAGTGAATAGACTGTTAGAATTTGTATTATGGCAAGAAAAAAGCAGCTAAGTAAAGAAAAACGAGTGGCCATCATTACTTTAAGAAATGAAGGTCAGTCAGTCCGAAAAATTGGGAAAACTTTGAAAGTGTCCCCAAGTGCAGTCGCAAAAACCATCAAGTGCTACAAAGAAACTGGCTCACATGAGGACCACCCCAGGAAAGGAAGACCAAGAGTCACCTCTGCTACGGAGGATAAGTTCATCCGAGTCACCAGCCTCAGAAATCGCAGGTTAACAGCAGCTCAGATTAGAGACCAGGTCAATGCCACACAGAGTTCTAGCAGCAGACACATCTCTACAACAACTGTTAAGAGGAGACTGCGTGCAGCAGGCCTTCATGGTAAAATAGCTGCTAGGAAACCACTGCTAAGGACAGGCAACAAGCAGAGGAGACTTGTTTGGGCTAAAGAACACAAGGAATGGACATTAGACCAGTGGAAATCTGTGCTTTGGTCTGATGAGTCCAAATTTGAGATCTTTGGTTCCAACCACCGTGTCTTTGTGCGATGCAGAAAAGGTGAATGGATGGACTCTACATGCCTGGTTCCCACCGTGAAGCATGGAGGAGGAGGTGTGATGGTATGGGAGTCATTTGCCGGTGACACTTTTGGGGATTTATTCAAAATTAAAGGCATACTAAACCTACCACAGCATCTTGCAGCGGCATGCTATTCCATCCGGTTTGCGTTTAGTTGGACCATCATTTATTTATCAACAGGACAATGACCCCAAACATACCTCCAGACTGTGTAAGGGCTATTTGACCAAGAAGGAGAGTGATGGGGTGCTACGCCAGATGACCTGGCCTCTACAGTCACCAGACCTGAACCCAATCGAGATGGTTTGGGGTGAGCTGGACCGCAGAGTGAAGGCAAAAGGGCCAACAAGTGCTAAGCATCTCTGGGAACTCCTTCAAGACTGTTGGAATACCATTTCAGGTGACTACCTCTTTAAGCTCATCAAGAGAATGCCAAGAGTGTGCAAAGCAGTAATCAAAACAAAAGGTGGCTACTTTGAAGAACCTAGAATATAAGACATATTTTCAGTTGTTTCACACTTTTTTGTTAAGTATATAATTCCACATGTGTTAATTCATAGTTTTGATGCCTTCAGTGTGAATCTACAATTTTCATAGTCATGAAAATACAGAAAACTCTTTGAATGAGAAGGTGTGTCCAAACTTTTGGTCTGTACTGTATATATATATATATATATATATATATATTTATTTATTTTTTATGATATTCACTGACTACCTTACAACAATGTCACGCTTTTCTGCTTGGATGGCGAATGAGCCCACAAATACTTATTTAAAACTAACACTAACAACCCCACAAACTGAGATTCACAATTTTTTTTTATGTATTCTAAACAAGGCTCTGACCCTCTTTCACTGCACTGCACTGCAAACAAGTGACACTAGTGGTGCTTCTTTGCATAAAGCACCCCAAAACAGCCTTCAGAAGACAGTGCAGTGCTGTACAAGAGGCTAACACTGCCCACTCAGTGCTGCTGCAGTCTATATGGATAGCGATTCACTGCCTGATTTTCTGTCCACAAATCGTCCCTCTCCTATCCCTGCAATTCAGGTTATCTATCCCTGATCTCTTTTCTTGTATTTTGAAACGTTTTCCTATCACTTGCCCTAACGCAGCTCACATCTGTCCCTGCTTTAAATCTCATGGCAAACAGCACTTTCCAGCGCTGCAGAGCTATTTATAGGGCTGGGACATCGCAGGACCTGGCTGCATCCTAATTGGCTACATGTCTGCATGTGATCGCATTGTGGGCGTATACTTCTTTGTCCCAGAAATGCTTCCCCCATGTCATGCCATGTGCTTGCGGCCATTTTATGAAGAAAAAAAAAAGATTAGTTACTACGAATCGCCAGGAAATTCGCATTCGTAACAAATTCCACTTCGTCAGCTTTGATTCGCTCATCTCTAGTTATAATATCCCCCTGTAGTGACCCCAGAAGTTATAAAGCCTCCATTACCGAGTACTTATACTCCCCCCTTATATTGCTCCAGTTGTTATAAAGCCCCTCTGTATTGCCCCAGTACTTCTAATATCTCCCTGTATGCCCCCTACTGTTTCAACTCTAGAAGTATGTTCCCCCAGAGTGGCAGAAAAAATACACCTGAAATCTGGTCTGTGGCATGAGATGCAGTCATGGAACATCCTTGTCCTGGCATGATTACATCATCACACCATCTGACACCCAGCACAGGTGCTTGCTAGAGAAGACCGAATCTATTCGTCGCTTCGTAGATTCATATCCAATCTTCCATTTTTTCTACTCCGAAGCAAATCCAGATTTTGTAAGATTCACTTCATATTATTTGCAAATGTTCTTTAAATTTTTTAAAGTTAACGCTACGTACGCAACGTACGCATTCTTCTTGCCCCCTACCCCGGCCCCCCAAAGCAGTAAAATGATGATACGCCCCCACAAGAGCAGGAAAGTGAAGATATGCCTCCTTCAGAAGTGGGGAAAAAACAGTCTGGCCCACCAGGAGCTAACTATTTGCAAGTATAGGGAGTGAAGACTCCTCCCTCATTACTCCTCCCTCCTCTCCAGTTCAAGCCAGCGCTGATCAAGATCCAGCCTGAGTCAGATCACAGCAAACAGCATGGCTAAAGAACTGTGACCCAAGTTGGGAGAGATGGTCTTTGGGGGAGAGTACCCCGAACCACCGCCATCTCCAGAGATCAGAGCTTAACAATTAACAAAAGAGAGTCTCACCGGCTCCTGACTCGATATTTGCCTTGCCGGCTGCTGCGGCTGCTGCGGCTCATGAGGGGACTGGTGCAGGAGGAGGCGTCTGGAGCGTCCACTTAGCCGTCCAGGAGGAGAACAACACCTTCCATTCGGCAAAATCTGATTGTGCCAGCGTCGGTGACGGCCCAAGCCCAGACCCTATGGGTCTACAAGAAAGTGGTGGAGGACTGGGTCATTCAAGTACTGGACCATGCAAGGCTGGGAGACCCTACACTGGAGCAACAAAAGGGAACCGTCCTTTGGTTTTCGGTGGGGCGAGGCTCTGGCTTCCTGGTGGATGACAAGGACGTCAAGGAGTACTTTGTGGGCCGCAGGTCAGTGAAATGGCCGTACCTGCTCCAACCTTGTCACAGCCTGTACATGGGGGGATCAGGTGGAATACACCCCCATGACATCCCTGAAAAGCCCCTTTGCTACCGGGGTTACCCTACTACCTAAGCCCCTGGTCCCAACATCATCACCTGAAGTTTGGCCGGAGGAACCACCAGGTGAAGGACGCATGCACTGCCTTCAGGAGTCACCAGATGGCACCCTCCGATTCAGGGAGACATCCGGGGCCAGAGCCTCGGATGCCTGAACTGCCACCACCACCACCATCACAGTCCTTTCAGCTGGGTCAGCTGACGACTTCATCGTTTACCTCCCAGTCTACGGTGATCCACCACTACCAACTACCCTGGAAGACGAAGCCAGCAGCAGCCATGGGAGCAGGGGCTTGTTCCCTGGGTGCAACCTTGCCGGAACCGCTGACCACCAGCGTGACCACCACCCGGACCCGGTCAAGTCCAACTTCTGGAAGAAGAGGGCAGTGGAGTTCCACCACGGCAGCGAGCTTGGCCTACACAAGGCAGGAGCATCTTCTGATCTCTTTCAGCAGTGGCTCAAGCGAGGACGACTTCAGGTCCCTCATCTGAGGAACCCTACTACTGGCTGATTTAAAGGATACTTCAGGAGGACCTATGGAAGCCACACCATGAACTGCACCTGACGGGTGAGAGCTAATTGGCACTTTTTTGTTTAGTTTGTATTGCCCCCGTTTGACTCTCACCCAGATGGACATGGCTTGTCAGGACTCCCCCTCCCCCATTCTGCAGAAAATTTCCAGTTGTGCCTAAGCGCGCCTATTTTCCTTTTTTCCACCTTCTCAGGTTATTTGGGAGCCCCCTTTGCAATGAGGGTTCTCTGTTTGCTGCTATTTTATATTATCCATGTGGATTACACATTACCTGTTTGGATAACAAAATTACCTCACGTGGTATACAAATGTATATCTGAGCCTTTTATACTTGCAAATATGAAATGGCACTAAAATGTTTGCATAATTGTTTTTGCTGTATTTTAACAATAATGTTTTTGCAGGTTCAGCAACGTTCAAGCACTTTAGCCCATTGTGTGTATTCTTTTTCAATGTGTCCTATTAATATACTTATTGTACAGTGTTTTTTAGTGAATTATGCACTTAGCCGGATAGCTAGCAACTTACTTTTCTACCTCATATGGACTGCATCTAAAGAATGTACGCCGCGGCCTGGCCTCGTACGCAATCGCGAGTCAATAGCACGCTAAGGATTAGTACGTACTTTGGACGTTAATGTACGTATTACATAATTTTAACAAAGCTGACTGTATGTTCGTAATTTGTGTAGGAATGTTCTCAAAACAACAATTGTTTTTGCGCAAATTCGACCGAATAAATTCGTATTAAGAACAAACCTTGTCAGAAATTTGTTGATTATTAGTGAATTTTGGATGATTTGCTCATCCCTAGTGCCTGCAATGATAAATAGCTGTACTGCCTCATAGGCTACATAGCTAGAAGACTGTGGTCTATGAGGGAAAATAGTGGGACTGAGAACCTTTTGGCTCCTGAGTCCTGCTGTACTATTCAGCTATTTTGCTGTTCTGAGATGCCGAAACAGTTGTTTATGTGGTGGCCACTACTTTTGGGGCCCTGGGCAAAAAGTATAGGACCCAAGCCCCAGATGTTTTGGACTAGTAATGCCCCTGGAATGAGCATCTCACAACAGCACTTACCCATCTGTAATTTGCTAGAATTGCCAGATGTGCAGGTCAGACTCACCTTACTGTAGCCGTATATTTGTAAAACTTGTTCCATTTCAAATGAATAGCCCACAAATCCAGCAACTTCCTCATGTTTCCTACAGGAATAGTTTGGAACCTCATTATCTACACCAGACAAAATCTCTAGGATGCTTTGAACAGATCTCATCTCATCCCCAGAAGCTTCAAACACATGATAACCCAGAGTGATATTCGGTAGAAGTTCTGGATCCTGATTGATTTGTATAACAGCAAAGTGAAAAGCCAATGCAGCAGCATAGTTCCTGAGAAGAGGCCTGTAAAAGTAACACACACATTTCTGATCATTTATACAGTGGGTCACTATTAGATAATGCACTACATACTACACATTATAATGTACTGTATTCACTAAATGCAGCCACTGCAGATTCCTCTGTGAAATGGATGTTTGCTTGGGACTCAGGAGCCGGACCTGCAGAACCAGAACATAAAATCTACCTTCTAATTACACAACAGGTATATATATTGAATCACCCAGAGTATCACCCCTAATGAATGTTCAGTGATTGTACCTTCCGACGATTATTACTAGAGATGAGCAAATCGAAGTTGACAGAAAACTCGATTTGTCCCGAAGTCGAATCTCCTTGCGCTTCATGGTAACAAATCGTATTTGTTCTGAAAATGGCTGCTGCAAGTGTTAAAAAATGGAGCTAAGAACTCTGGGAATGAGGGATCACCCACAATGCCATGCATGGAGCTAATCAGCAGCCAGCCAGCTCCGGTGATGTCACAGCCCTATAAATAGCCTCAGCCATCTTGGATTCAGCCATTTTCCAGTGTAAGTGCAGGGAGAGACGGCACTACGGAAAGATTTAGGAAAGACTATTCAGCAAAAAAAAGATTGAGAAGTTCAGGGAAAGATTATTCATAGGGCAGGGGCGTTACTATAGTCTCAAAAGATCCGGGGCCCAAGCCCCAATGCATATGGCCCAATTCTCTAAGTTGACCACCTGCCCCTCCTTCCACAGCAGCACTTACCTTTCACATCTAGGGCCTACCAGGTGATGTCTCGTTTGATGTAGATCTTCCCGCTCATTATCTTCTCCATTCTGGTCCGAAAAACTTCTCTCAGCCGCTTGGCTCTGCAGAGTGTGGCATACGGACATCTTATCTTCCTCGCATTTCTATCATCATCCCCCAACCTGGAGTCCCAACAGTGTTATTCTGCTGCTCGCTGTGCCCCCAATCTCCCCAAATACTGAAGAAATATCAGTGCCCTCCATTGTAATAGTGCCCCCATAGTAACAGTGCTCCTCATAGTCTCACCAATATTAATTCTTCTAGAATGCCCTCATTAGTAATACTGCCCCCTACTGTGCTCCCAACAGTGATAATGCTCCACAAGAGAGCCTCCATTAGTAGAAGAGCCCTCAAGTATTAATAATGCCTTCATAGAGTGTCCATATAAATATGGCTCCCCTATTGTTCCCCCAGTGGTAATAAAGCTCTCTACAGACCCCTCAGTAGTAATAAGCCCCCCCATAGTGCTCTTAGTAGAAATAAGGCAGATCTATAAGACCGTCCTATAGAGCCCCCAGTAGTAATAAGAACATCTATAATGTCCCCTGGATTTATAATACCCCTACAGTATTTATATCACCCCCTCCTGTTATAATGCTCACCCTGTGCCCCCAGTATTTATACTGCCCCCTCCTGTTATAATGCCCCCTGTAGTTATATTCCTCCCTTTAGTGACCTCATCAATGATGATTCCTCAGCCCCTCCACCATACAGTCCCATGTAAATAAAATTATTTTCCCTTCTTCCGCCATAGAGTCCCATGTAAATAACATCATTCCCCTCCCTTCAGCCTTTCCAACATACAGTCCCATATAAATAACACTATTTTCCTCCATCCGCCATATAAATAGCATCACTCCCCTCCCACAGCCCCCTCCAATGTTCAGTCCCATGTAAATAACATCACTCCCTTCCACAGCCCCCTCCAACACAGTTCCATGTTAATAGCATCACCCCCTGAACATTGAGTCCTATGTAAATAACATCCCTCACTGTGGAGCATCTCCTGCACTGGTCACATCATGACGTGTGACCAGTGACTTCATCGCAGGTCCTTCTCAGCTACTGCACAGAACACATGACCTGTGATGTCACCACAGGTCCTTCACCTCTTGCAGTGCTTTAGATTCGATTATATTGCCATCCTGAGGATGGCAATACAATTGTATCTAGCTGGCAGGCAGGACATTCGGAGCCTGGGAGGAAACATCAGGGGCCCAGGCCCCGAATGTTTTAGCCTAGCAACGCCCCTGGTGCAGGGAAATGATAGGGAGGCATTTTCCACACTATAAAAGGGGAACAGTGTCCAATAGGAGAGTGTAAAGCCTTGGTAATAGGAGCGATTCTATTACACTTTGCTGCACTAATTGGGGATCCAAATTGCTATTATACTGCTGCTTTTTGGTTTGCACTATATGATACATCACTAATTCCAGCAAATCTTGCTTGCTATTAGGGTGAAAGCACTATGTTAAAACACACCCTGACCAACTGGTCTAATGCTGCCTAGACTGCCAACCACCTACAATCACCACCTCCTATGGCAGAGAGTTCCATAGTCCCACTGCTCTTACAGTAAATAATGCTCTTCTATGTTAATGGAACATTGAAGATTGTCACAATCACCGTTATTTTAATTTTGAGACTACAGAATATCATCTCTTAGAAAACCTTTGAACAGCTTACCCAGGAGAGATGTTGAACTTACTGGACTCTAGTTTGTTGACTCCGTTTTTGACACCTTTTTGAATACTGATAAATTTGTTAAGCATGAACCCTGTAAAGCGCTCCTTATTCTGGCAATTTGTCAGTTGTAATCTTCAACTACTCAGATATAGACTGGGAAACTGAAACCTGTATATCTCATAAAGGAAACAGGTTCTTGGAAATAACCAAAGACAATTACCTTACCCTACTGGTTCAGGACCCGACTAGAGGGACGGCCATACTGGACTTAGTATTAACCAATAGACCTGACAGAACAACAGATGTGCAGGTCGGGGGACACCTGGGAAACAGTGACCATAATATAATAACCTTCCAATTGTCATTCAAAAGAGCGTTTCTTCAGGGAGGAACAAAAATACCAAACTTCAAAAAAGCTAAATTTAGCCAACTAAGAGAGGCCATAGGCCTAACTAACTGGGACAAAGTCCTCAAAAATAAAAATACAGCCACAAAATGGCTGTAATCTAATTGTGAGAAGTACATACAGTATAGACCAAAAGTTTGGACACACCTTCTCATTCAAAGAGTTTTCTGTATTTTCATGACTATGAAAATTGTAGATTCACACTGAAGGCATCAAAACTATGAATTAACACATGTGGAATTATATACTTAACAAAAAAGTGTGAAACAACTGAAAATATGTCTTATATTCTAGGTTCTTCAAAGTAGCCACCTTTTGCTTTGATTACTGCTTTGCACACTCTTGCCATTCTCTTGATGAGCTTCAAGAGGTAGTCACCTAAAATGGTATTCCAACAGTCTTGAAGGAGTTCCCAGAGATGCTTAGCACTTGTTGGCCCTTTTGCCTTCAATCTGCGGTCCAGCTCACCCCAAACCATCTCAATTGGGTTCAGGTCTGGTGACTGTGGAGGCCAGGTCATCTGGCGTAGCACCCCATCACTCTCCTTCTTGGTCAAATAGCCCTTACACAGCCTGGAGGTGTGTTTGGGGTCATTGTCCTGTCGATAAATAAATGATGGTCCAACTAAACGCAAACCGGATGGAATAGCATGCCGCTGCAAGATGCTGTGGTAGACATGCTGGTTCAGTATGCCTCCAATTTTGAATAAATCCCCAACAGTGTCACCAGCAAAGCACCCCCACACCATCACACCTCCTCCTCCATGCTTCATGGTGGGAACCAGGCATGTAGAGTCCATCCGTTCACCTTTTCTGCATCGCACAAAGACACGGTGGTTGTAACCAAAGATCCCAAATTTGGACTCATCAGACCAAAGCACAGATTTCCACTGGTCTAATGTCCATTCCTTGTGTTCTTTAGCCTAAACAAGTCTCTTCTGCTTGTTGCCTGTCCTTAGCAGTGGTTTCCTAGCAGCTATTTTACCATGAAGGCCTGCTGCACAGAGTCTCCTCTTAACAGTTGTTGTAGAGATGTGTCTGCTGCTAGAACTCTGTGTGGCATTGACCTGGTCTCTAATCTGAGCTGCTGTTAACCTGCCATTTCTGAGGCTGGTGACTCGGATGAACTTATCCTCCGCAGCAGAGGTGACTCTTGCTCTTCCTTTCCTGGGGCGGTCCTCATGTGAGCCAGTTTCTTTGTAGCGCTTGATGGTTTTTGCGACTGCATTTGGGGACACTTTCAAAGTTTT
>ONZH01023523.1:0-20685 GCA_900303285.1 Rhinella marina | reverse complement strand
ACTACTAGTGCCAGCCCAGCCCAGCCAAGAGACAAAAAAAAAAGTGTCTTGTAGCCCTTAGAAGGGCTGTTGGGTTCTTTTGAGATCACTCCTGCCTAACAGAGAACTAAATCCAGGCCCTAACACTCTCCCTGAAACGCAGCAGATCTGTCCCTAACGACATCCAGACAGCCTCTGAGCCGAGCACCGCCGGACATCACTAGTATATTCCAGGGTCACCTGATCAGGCCAGCCAACCCCTGCTATCGACATGTAAGGGCCCCACGTGATGCTGGGTGTACCGCAGAGTCTCCTGGCTTGTGATTGGCTGAGTTATAGGCGCCAAAAATTCAAAATGCGGGAGATGCCATTTCCTCGAGCATGGCGAGATACTCGTCCGAGCAGCGAGCACTTACGAGTACCCTAATACTCGAACGAGCACCAAGCTTGGACGAGTATGCTCACTCATCTCTAATCATCTCCTTTTTATACTGGTTCGGGTGGTGGTGTGTGCCATCGTAAATTGTAATCCTGCCGATCCATCAGCCGGACTATGTATTTCAGCTGTGCAGCAAAGCTAAATGATGAGGATCGCCTGGATGCCATTTTCTAAAATTCGCTCTGCCTCTGAGGAGTGAACGCCGCGGCCTCTCGTCGTACGTGCCTGCGTATTACGTAATCGCGTAGACAATAGTACGCTGAGGATTCGTATGCTATTTGTACGCTCAGGCGTACGTCTTCTAAGAAGTTGTGTACATTTTTTAAAAGAGTGTTCATTATTAGTGCGTGAATGTTCGCTAATAGCACATAATAACGTATATTTTGTACGCAAATTAAACAAATCTATTCGTCGAATATACGAATCTTAGGAAAAGTTTGGCGAATGTCCGGCGAATAAAATTTTTAATTATTTGCTCATCTCTAATGGTTACATTTTTTTATTTGAAGGTGAGACACTCTGTTTATAACCAAAATCCCAATAAGAAACAGATTTAACACGGTGACTGAACCTTTGGTGTTTTTTTTTTAAATACTTTTGATGAAATTTACAAAATACATGTATATATTCCTTGCCTACAATACTGAGGTTATGAATTAATTTGCAAAGACAGCAGGACGAACAGTGCAGTTTATGAATAACATCCTGGTGGAAATGTAATCCAAGTTAAATAAATCAGTTCCTTCTTCAATGGGTAATAAAATGCATCTGTATAGACAGTGGGCGCTCCTGAAGAAGCTACAGCAATTAAAGCATCATTTGAAGATAAATATTCTGTGTACACAGCAAATAATGTGACGTGTTAAGGTTTTTTCAGGTGACTTCTCACAACCGGGAACATAATTATCCCAGTTTAAAGGGATTCAATGAAGTTAGCAAGGGTCTTTACACTGTAATTCACATGTGAAACTTTCCTTTATAGAAAACAGCCCTGGACTACTGTCATGTGTGGATAGCGGAAGAGATAAATTCCAACAATATCATTATCTCTGAACTCCCTTTCAGAGCAGACAGTGGATTTTTACTAGGCTATAAGGTACAACTAGAAGGTGATATGTAAAAGTTAATACAGCCCTGTGCATCATCCCTTCTCTGTGGCATTACTGCAGCATTATTATTCCCAGTCAAACCATTACATTATTCCTGTACTATGACATTATGTTCTCTATACCAGCATGTGAAGCAATTACGATTTTTTCTCTGTGCTGTGAGATTACAGGTATATGTAAAAAAAATTTCTGGACATTATCTCTGTCCAATGATATTATACTATGCATTATTTCTGTATCGTCACGTCATTGTTGGTATAACTGTTGAATTTTTGTGCTATGATATCACTGATGATACTTCTACTGTAATAACAATACTAGCATCACCACTGTACTGTAACATCACTTTGAGCATTATCCCTGTGCTTTGGGTAGACCAACATCATCATTAAACTTTCTCTAAACTTGCTGCTGCAATCAAAAGAGGCAATACCTGTAGAAAAAATAGATGTAAGAAGGTCAGAAAGAGGGGGTCATTTATTAATCTGGATTATGCCTATATTAGGAATATTTCAGACTTTTCCATGCTCACACCAGGTCTAAAAAAGTGGATGTGGTGTGGGTGGGGAAGGGGATGGGCCAGCAGGAAGCTGGCTTACATTTAGAAGTGGAGCTAGATGCACCAAAGTTATGCAGAAGCTGGCACCTCTACATAGCTTCAACGATCCACCGCCAGTGCAGGGGCTTTTTTAAGACTGGCATCTAAAACGCCGGTCTTAATAAATGATCCCCAGAATGTTTTTGGTCTTGAGTAGTATGCTTGGCACCGGGGCATAAACTATAGGAAAGGTTGGGCCCCATAGCAGACTTTTGAATAGGTCCTATTTCATTGAGCATTGCCATTACACACCAAAATGTACACTATTGTGGCCAGGGGCGGTCTTGGCATTTCTGGGGCCCTAAGCGAAGTTATGTCCGGGCCCCCCCCCTCCCAATGACGCGTCACGCCCCTGATGACACGCCCTCTGATGACACGCCCCACCCAATGACATGCCCCCCCTACACCTCACTCGAGGGGGGGGGTGGGTGAAGGTTGCCCACAGCCTATGGCGTGTCCCAGACTCCCAGCTCTCTATTGGTTGGGCTGGGACACGTGCTGGGACTAGAGATGAGCGAGCATGCTCGGCCGAGCATGCTCGGGTGGAATTTGCTTTTTCAAATCTGCACGCTAATTCATACGCATATTTTAGTATGTACACTAATGCATACGCATTTTATAAATCAGTACGCATTAGCATGCTCGCTCATCTCTAGCTTGGACATTGACGCTCAGCCGCAGAGTGACAGCTGGGCGGGCGGTCTTGGGCACCGGCACAAGAGCAGAGCGTGGTGGCCCCTTTGGACGTCGGGGGCCCTACGCAAATGCATAGGATGCGTGGTGCCCAAGACCGTCCCTGATTGTGGCCATGATGCCTAATTATGTTCAAATATGCTGACCTGAGTTCGAGGTAGCTTAGCAAGAAGACGACTGTAGAGGATATGCTGCATATACCATAAGTAAAGCTGCACATCTTCTACTCTTGATTGTGTGACCTGCAAAACAGCAGCTTTACTTATTGCACTCAAGGTAACATGCTGGAAAAACTTGCCTGTAATTCTATTTGTCCTCTCCCAGTTATATCTGACCTGAAAAAAAATTACTGTAATTTTAAGAACTCCAGCAAGTCTTAGAGATATGCAATTTAGGAACTATTTATTGAACGGCAGCTCAGCTGTATAGCCACCTTTCATTAAATACTTCATGAATTGCATATCCACAAGGCCTCATTCACACATCAGTTTTTTTTTTCCGCATCCGATCTGCAATTCATGCGGTTAGCATGCGGCTCCATTAATTTCAATGGTTCCTGGAAAAATGAGGACAGCACACTGTGTGCTGTCCGCATCCGTCTTTCCACTCCGATTCTCTGCAAAAAAAAATCATCCTGTCCTATTTCTATCTGCAAATTGCGGTCCGTAGCACAATGAAAGTCTATGGATCGGCAATAAATGCGGAATACATGCGGAAGGAATCCACATGTCATCCGCAATTGAGGATTCCATTCCTGGAAAAGAAGTCCAACCCTCTGAGAACCACGTGGTAGGCCCAGGCAGAAGTGGATTTGAACAGCCCAGTATATACAGCATAGAGAAGACCTGCCAAAATGACCTCCTCATTTAATATCAAAAAACTGATTGTGCTAATATAAGAGCGCCCTAACCTATGGACACCAGAACTGACTCCTACCATGACCGCATCAAAAAAGACAGGTCATGGGAGGAAATCGGAAGAGATCTTGGAGGACTGGATTGGGAGAAAGGAGACGCCAAAAAGCAACATAACTGTAACATAAGTGACTAAAAAACATTTTACATTTGGTGTATATGTAAGACTGCCTTTTTAATATAATTGTTTACTATATAGTAGTGCTGGACAACCTGTGTCTATTTAGCTGTTAATAAACTACTACACCTACCATGTTGTATAGAAGAGAGCAGTAGTTTTGCAACAGCTGGGGAGTTGTATGTTGCATAGCAATGCATACTGTATATTTCTGCCTATGCTTAGATTATGAAAAGTTTTAACCATTTGCATGTAATATATTTAGTTTGCTAACTTTTGCATCGCAAGTAGGGTGGCAACCTGCTTCATGCCAAAAAGGAGGACATTTTAGGCCACACCCCCAACCTGCCAAACCACACTCCCAACCTGCTAAACCACGCCCCTCTCCCAGTAAGTGCCCGGCAAAAGAAAAAAAAAAAGAGAGGAAAACCTTAAAGGGGTTGTCAGGGTTCAGAGTTGAACCCAGATGTACCCTTAATTTCACCCAGGCAGCCCGGCAAGGGCAAGGGTTCTTCTGTTCACAATTACACACTGCCCTAATGGGCCGGCTTTACCGCTGCCGTTTTACTGGCCGGCGGGCATTCTGTATCCAGCAGTGCCGGAGTCAGTGAATTCCAGCAGGCTGTTCTCTGCTGGAACAGCCTGCCAGAATCACTAACTTAGATGTGAAAGTAGCCTAATACAGCCCCATACCTCGTACATCCAGTGACGTCTTCTTTGATGTAGACATTCTGTGTCCTCAATCTTCTCCATTCAGACCAGACCGCCATGATGATTTCTTTCAGCCATCTCTTCTCTCTGCGGAATTTGACAGACAGACATCTTAGTTTCCTACTTTTCAATCATTCTCCCACCTTCTTGAAAACCCCATTCTGCCACCCCCAATACTCAGACACTGTGCTCCACAGATAGTACTTCCTTTAGTAATTATTGGCACACAGTGCTTTAAAAAAAATAACTTCGCTACTAAAGTGTAACCAAAATGTTCCCCAAAAATAACTGCTAAGCTGACAGCGTGACAGGGTGCCCCCCACAATAATAGTGCTCCCCAAAGTCCCAATAGAAATAATTAGTGCCACCAGTAGAGTCAATGTCCCCATAATGCTCTCATAATGTGTGCCAATGCCCACTGTGTGCCCAAAAAAAATCTTAGTGCCCCCAGTTGAGCTACATAGTTCCCTATAATTTGTGCCAGTATAAAATACTCCTATATAGTGCCCCCATAGTGCTCCTCCCCTTGTCCCCATGGTGCCTGACATAAGGTGCCAGTATAAAATGCCCCCATAATGTGTGCCCCCATAATGTGTGCAGTATAAAATGCCCCCATCAGACCTCAGGTCAGCGTCTTGTGCCCCCATCAGACCTCAGGTCAGCGTCTTGTGCCCCCATCAGACCTCAGATCAGCGTCTTGTGCCCCATCAGACCTCAGATCAACGTCTTGTGCCCCCCTCAGATCAGGGTCTGGTGCCCCCTCAGACCTCAGATCAGGGTCTTGTGCCCCCCCCAGACCAGCATCTTGTGCCCCCCCCCCAGACCATAGATCAACATCTTGTGCCCCCCTCAGATCAGGGTCTTGTGCCCCCCTCAGACCTCAGATCAGGGTCTTATGCCCCCCCAGACCAGCATCTTGTGCCCCCCCCAGACCATAGATCAACATCTTGTACCCCCATCAGACCTCAGATCAACACAATGTGCCCCCATCAGACCTCAGGTCAGCGTCTTGTGTCCCATCAGACCTCAGATCAACATCTTGTGTCCCCCTTCAGACCTCAGATCAGCGTCTTGTGCCCCTATCAGACCTCAGATCAGCGTCTTGTGCCCCATCAGACCTCAGATCAGCGTCTTGTTCCCCCATCAGACCTCAGATCAGCGTCTTGTGCCCCCATCAGACCTCAGATCAACACAATGTGCCCCCATCAGACCTCAGATCAGCGTCTTGTGCCCCCATCAGACCTCAGATCAACACAATGTGCCCCCATCAGATCTCAGGTCAGCGTCTTGTGCCCCCATCAGACCTCAGGTCAGTGTCTTGTGCCCCCATCAGACCTCAGATCAGCGTCTTGTGCCCCATCAGACCTCAGATCAACGTCTTGTGCCCCCCTCAGATCAGGGTCTTGTGCCCCCCTCAGACCTCAGATCAGGGTCTTGTGCCCCCCTTAGACCAGCATCTTGTGCCCCCCCTCAGACCTCAGATCAGCCCACCCAGCCACTTAAAAAAACATACTTACCTGTTCTGCGCTGCCATCAGGTTCCCCGCTCCACTGTCTTCCCTGACGGCGCATACTATGACCTGACGGGCAGGGCGCCCCCTTAACTGGCCGGGAGTGAAGCGCCCTGTGCAACCGCACGGGTCGCACACCAAAGGCCGACCCTGAAAGGTGGACTTCTGGCCGTCCGTCCTGGCCTTGCACCGGACGGAGGACCAGGAGTTTAAAAACCAGACTGTCCGGCCTAAAACCGGACGTCTGGCCACCCTAATTGCAAGGCATCTCTGTACAGCAGCATTTGTAAATAAGCATACATATGCTGCTGTACAGAAGTGCATTGCTATGCAACAGTTAGCTTATTACATTTATTAGCTGCCATGCTTGAAAATGTTTGCTAGGCCCAAATAAATTCATGCATAGGCAGCTGTACATAGGTGTTGCTATGCATCTCTTTGCAAAGTACATTTATGTACAGCAGCATATCTATCCTTATATGCTTCTGGACATAAATGTACTTTGTACAGAGTTGCATAGCAACACCTATGAACTGCTGCCTATGCATGAATTTATTTGGGCCTAGCAAACATTTTCATGCATGGCAGCTAATAAATGTACTTTGAACGGAGTTGCATAGCAACACCTATGTACAGCTCCCTATCTATGTTTTTTGTGTATAAAATTTGTAATTAACACTTTTATTTTTTTCTTTTGTAGTTTCTAGAATTAAAAACTGGTGGCATTCCTGTCGGGATCAATTTCTCCGGGAGTTAAATATGAAAAAGCGGAGTGGTGACGGTTCCCTTTCCAAAAATGCCATAGCTATATACTGAACACCTCCAATTTTTCAGACCAATTATGGAATTGAGACCGTAAGTAGTATGTATTAAAATATATTTCAGTTAACTTTTTAGAGATGTGTTCAACTATTCTATATTAAAATAGTTATGAATACTGTATGAAGATCCGTCTCTATACAGTATTCAAAGCTTAAAATAATTTATTATAAAGTTATAAATTATTAAAAATTGTTTTTAAATGCCCCATTTCTTATTATCGTCACAAGCACACGTCCGTTGCCCAGACGTGGTCGTATTGTGGTCTGTATACAGTGTGTCCACAATACACGGGTACTGGCTGTGTGCAGCCCGCATCATGGATTGCAGACCCATTCACTTGAATTCAATTTAAGTGAATGGATCTGCGATCCGCGTGTGGCTGGCCCATGGTCGGTGCCCTTTTAATTTTCAGTCAACAGCACAGGCAAAGCTGACACACGTTTGTGTGCATGAACCGTAATCATTTTTTGATGTTAAAAAAAACATAGAATCAGGATAAAACCTGGATGCAGTCCCGCTTTCAGATCAAATCCATATTTTTCATGTGAAAGAGACCTTAACATTATCATATTCTCTTTTTCGCACGAGCTACCTATATTAAATCAAAATTTAGGTCTGTTTTCTAATGATTGTCTAAATTTATATATTTAATAATGTTGTAACTACAGAGGATGCAGGATCCACATGCATGCTAAGCTGACATTATATTGTACCTCTTATGGTGCCAAAATTAGCATGCATGTGGAGCCTGCATCCTCTGTAGTTAATGGAGGCTGCTATGGCACTTAGTGACTATGGCGTTTAGTGTTAGGTTCCTGTCTTAAAGAGATCGCCTTGACGTTTGGCAGATGGGCACAAATAATTTTGTACAAAAGTATTTGCCAAGAATCTCACATTTACAATGTAGCACTAGTATCGTGTAGATAGTGAGTATGGCAGTACTATATGTACTCATTTTATTCTTTGTGTTCGCAGAGTGCTGTTGCATTTTTTTATGTTTTACTTTTCTATTTGCAGCCATGGTGACGTGCACCTGCATACTTGGATGTGCTGACTGACCCTCAGTTTTTCTCACACTTTTTAAGATGTCATTTGTAATGAGGTATTAGAAGGTAGTAAAACCAAATTCCCCCCAAAAAAAAATTAAAAATACTATTAATAAAAAAAATCCTATCAATATAATAAGTGTACATTTATAGGGAATTTGGAAATTACAAAATACCTCAGCCCACAAGCCCACGTCAAGAGTCCTCATTCTCTTGCGAGTCCCTAAACTAATCTAATGACAGGGGATCTAACTAAAGAAATTTAATTTTGGAGTAAATTAGAATCCAGAATCAAGCTAAAATCAACGACTTCCACAGATGGCTTTCAACTGCCACGGTAATGCCCCCTCTGGACTGCAGAAATAGTCAGCATAAGTTCCCGAACAACTAGTCCAGCCGTTCCAGGTTGTCCAGGCCAGCTCTGGTCAAATATGACATTAAATGTCATAATTTGATCAATTTCTGCATCAGCGGAGGCATCATGAATCCTATCCTGGTAACGTTGTGTAGAAGTACACAAGCCTGTATCACCAGGGTGGCATTATGCGATTCATCTGTATGGATGACATGAACACTTTCCACTTAGCGGATAGTATTCCAAAAGTGCACTCCACATACCGACGGGTATGTTGAAGATGCACTTCCGGTCATCCAGATTGCGTCTAGGGAAGGGCAGAATCAGGTGTGGTGACAATGCAAATCCTTCATCAGCCACAATCACAAAGCCGGTGGAGTTGAAGATCCAGGAAGTCTTCTTGACTTCGGCAGGGCTAGCTGGTTTGTCTAAAGTGGCTCACCCATTCTGGAAGCACTAAAGATGCGGACATCTGAAGTGCTCCCATAGGCCCCGATATCTACAATTACAAACCTTTAATTACTGTCAGCCAAGGCCATCAGCACTACAGAAAAATACTGCTTGTAATTGAAATACCGGGACCCTGAGTGAGGCTGCTTATTTACGCGGATGTGTTTACCGTCCAGTGCCCCAATGCAGTTTGGAAACTGCGCAGATTGGTAAAATCCCTTGGTGATACGTAGCCAATCTTCCACCTTGGGAGTGGGCATCACTGCTTCTCTGAGTCGCTGCCAGATTACTTTACAATTATGACAGACAATCCCAGAGATTGTTGAAATCCCAAGCAGAAACTCAAAGTGCAGCGAAGCGAATGAATTTCCAGTTACAAGGAATCTGTGGAAAGAAAAAAAATGTTATAATACTTAAATTTTTTATAATACAAAATACCACAAATACATTATTTGTATACACTTACCTCAACGCGACTAGTAGCCGTTGTTCTGCAGAGATGCTGTGCCTCATACTCGTGTCCATGAAGGTCAGGTCCGGATGTAGAGAGACCAGAAGATGATCGAAAGCCTCCATGCAGCAGTAACTCTTGAATTTCATGGGGTCCTGTCGCAGGTCATTGAATAACTGGAACTGTCCCTTCCGATGACGCTGAGTGACAATGGGATGAATCCACTTTCGCCTTCTCCTCTCTGGTTCTTTGTCCAGCATCGCTGCTTGCTGTCCAAATCGCCGAGATAGGAGCCAGCGGAAGAGAACTGCATTCATATAATTTAGCATAATGGTAATCGTTAAGATATATATGCCTATATAAAGCACAGATTTCACACAGAGCTCCAAATGACACGATGAACCAAACAAAATGGCGCCTGGGTGATCACATGACTCTCCTTTTATAAGATATCCTAGCAACAATAATTTATTCCTCCTTCAGTTTTCTTTTTGCGGATCCGCAAAAAACAGATGACATACGGATACATAAGTTCCGTTTTTTTTTTAGGAAAAACGGATGCGGATTAGAAACTGATTTTTTTTTTTGCGGAGCAACGGATCCGCAAAAAACTGACCGATTTTCAGGACGTGTGAATGTACCCTAATACTGAGGTTATGAATTAATTTGCAAAGACAGCAGGCCGTACAGTGCAGTTTATGAATAACATCCTGGTGGAAATGCAATCCAAGTTAAATAAATCAGTTCCTTCTTCAGTGGGTAATAAAGTACATCCGTATAGACAGTGGGTGCTTCTGAAGAAGCTATAGCAATTAAAGCATCATTTGAAGATAAATATTCTGTGTACACAGCAAATAACGTGACCTGTTAAGTTTTTGTTATGTAACTTCTCATAACTGGGAACATAATTATCCCAGTTTAACCCCTTCCCGACCGGCGCCGTACATGTACGGCGCGCGGGCGGTGCGGGGACATGACGCCCGCTCGCGAGTGCGGCGGGCGTCATGGCCGGCAAGTCTCTGCTGTTTCTAACAGCAGAGACTTGCCGCATCTTACCTCCGTCTGCGGCGACTTCCTGGGCCTTACTGATGCCGTGATCACACGTGATCACGGCATCAGGATGCGTCTGAACCCGGAAGCCCACGCTTCCGGGTGGTGTACAGACGCCCCGATTGGCCAATCGGGGTGTCTGTACACCATATGAAAACTGTAATCCTCGCTGGTGAGGATTACAGTTTTCAAACTGCAATTCTTATTCTGGCCACTAGATGGCAGGCTATGATAAGAAATGAGCAATTCATGGATTTAACTGCATCTAGTAAATCCATGATTGCTCATAAAGAAAAAAAAACAAAACACAATAGATCAGATGATATTTGAGCTTTAAAATAATCACAGAAAATTTAAAAAAAAATGTTAAAAAATATATAAAAAATAAAAAAAGATATAAAAGTTCAAATCACCCCTCTTTCCGTATAAGTAAAAAATAAATACCTAAATAACAATAAATATAGACATCATGGGTATCACCGTGACCGAAAATGCCACTTTTAAAATATAAAAAAAAAATTTCAATACGGCGAATTGTGTGGCGGAAAAAAGCATCCAAATGGCGATTCGCAGTTTTTTGTCCCTTTTTTTTCTAAAAAAAAATTAAATAAAAAGTGATCAAAAAGTCATACACACCCCAGAATGGTATCAATAAAAACTTCAGACCGCCCCGCAAAAAATGAGCCCCCATACAGCTCTGTACACATAAATACCAAAAAGTTATAGGGGTCAAGATATGACAAGGAAAAAAAAAAAAAGGGCAACATTCTAATTATTTTATCACCATCTAAACGCAGGAAAAACTATACATATTAGGTATTTCCGGATTCTTACTGACCAGTAGAATGAAAGTAACTGCTCAGTTTTAATGCACATCGAACGCTGTAAATAAGAAACCCGTAGAACTGTAGCGGAATAGCGGTTTTCTTGCAATTTCACCCCATTTGGAATTTTTTTCCCGCTTCCCACTACACCATATGTAATATTAAATGGTGGCGTTGGAAAGTACAACTTATCCCGCAAAAAACAAGCCCTCATACAGCTATGTGAACAGAAAAATAAAACAGTTATGGCTGTTTGAAGGCAGGGAGCGCAAAACGAAAATGCAGAACCGAAAAAACCTCCGGTCGTGAAAGGGTTAAAGGCATTCAATGAAGTTAGCAAGGGTCTTTATACTGTAATTCATATGTGAAATTTACCTTTATAGTGCAGAAAATTTGTCACATGGAAAACGGCCCTAAACTATCATGTGTGGATAGCGGAAGAGATACAGATTTCAATAGTATAATTATTATCTCTGAAATTACCTTCAGAGCAGATAATGGATTTTATTATTGGATTTTTACTTAGATATAAGGTACAACTAGAAGGTGATATGTAAAAGTTAATACAGCCCTGTGCATCATCCCTTCTCTGTGGCATTACTGCAGCATTATTATTCCCAGTTGAACCATTACATTATTCCTGTACTGTGACACTGCATACATTATACCAGCATGTGAAGCAATTGTGATTTTTTTTCTGTCCTATGAGATCACAGGTATATGTGAGTACAGGTAGATGTGTTTTGTCCAATGATATTATGCTATGCATTATGCCTGTATTATGACATCATTGTTGGTATAACTGTAGAATTTTGGTGCTATAATACAAGTGATGATACTTGAACCGTGACATCTCTGTGAGCATTATTTCTGTACTATCTCTGTACTAACAACACTATGAGCATCACCACTATACTTTAACATCTCTGTAGGCATTATCCCTGTGCTTTGGGAAGACCAACATTATCATTAAACTTTCTCTAAACTTGTGGCTGAAGGTGGAGGAGGTGGATGATGGAGTGAGGCCCCATGATTATTGTTTGTTCCTGGCTCTGTGGATACAGCACTCAAAAGAGGCACTTTCGCACTGTAGAAAAAATAGATATAAGAAGGTCAGACCTTATAGACAGAGGGGGTCATTTATTAACCTGTAATATGCCTATATTAGGAATATTTCAGACTTTTCCATGCTCACACCAGGTCTAAAAAAGTGGGTGTGGTGTGGGTGGGGAAGGGGATGGGCCAGCAGGAAGCTGGCTTACATTTAGAAGTGGAGCTAGATGCACCAAAGTTATGCAGAGGCTGGCACCTCTACATAGCTTCAACGATCCACCGCCAGTGCAGGAGCTTTATTAACATCTAAAATGCTGGCCTTAATAAATGACCCCCATAATGTTTTTGGTCTTGAATAGTATGCATGGCACTGGGGCATAACTAGGAAAGCTTGGGCCCCATTGCAGACTTTTGAATAGGTCCTAATCCATTGAGCATTGACATTACACACCAAAATGTACACTATTGTGTGCATGATGCCTAAATATGTTCAAGGAGTTTTTAAAAAAACAGCACTGTCTGACCCGATAGTTCCAGCATCTTAGGAAGAAGAGAACTGTGGTAGATATGCTGCATATACCATATGTAAAGCTGCACAGCTTCCGCTCTTGATTGTGTGACCTGGAAAACAACACCTTTGCTTATTTCACTTGAGGAAATAAGCTTGATGGTTACAATAGTCTTTTAACAACAGACTTGCCTGTACTTCTATTTGCTCTCTCCCAGCTATGTCTGTTCTGAAAAGAATTACTGTAATTTTAAGAACTTCAGCACAGTCCTAGAGATATGCAGTTCAGGAAGTATTTATTGAAAGGCAGCTCAGCTGTATAGCCGCCTTCAATAAATGTTTCCTGAATTGCATATTCCTAACACTGTGCTGAAGTTCTTTATACAATGGGGTGGGGCCCTACTTCAAGGACATAAAACAGAACCACGAACCAGCTAAAAAAAATTAAATCAAATCTTCAAAAGGTCCTTGTATATCCAACATATTATCCAACAGTAATAATACAACTGGCCAGAAGGTGATATCAACCTGGTTCTAACCTATATTTTCTAAGCAATACCCTTATCACAGGCAGTATATCCACAGGGAGCTTCTCGCTATTCCCAGTGCAGTTCATCTGTAATATCCATTGAATCCTGAGCAGCAATATAGCATTGCAGGCTACCTGCAACATTTCCCATTATTAGACAGCTACCTGTATGTTCGGGGCCTGTGCATTCAGGGCATTTTATCTTCACTAATGCAATACTTTCCCTTGTGGTACCTCAGCTGATGCTTCCCAGCAGCTAGGATCCAGTTTACACAGTCATCTCATTATAATCAAAAGGCCAAATCATGATGCAAGGTTAATTAAATATGGTGACAGGTGTATCACAGAATCACACTATTGATAACAGGTGATGAGGATGGCTCAGTTCCTCCACGTCCTCCTCAGTGCACAGAGAATGCTCAATAACAATATCCTGTAGATTGTGAGCTATTATACATAGTAACATAGTAACATAGTTTATAAGGCCGAAAAAAGACATCTGTCCATCCAGTTCGGCCTGTTATCCTGCAAGTTGATCCAGAGGAAGGCAAAAAAAACCCTGTGAGGTAGAAGCCAATATTCCTCACTTTAGGGGAAAAAATTCCTTCCCGACTCCAATCAGGCAATCAGAATTACTCCCTGGATCAACAACCCATCTCTAGTAACTATAACCTGTAGTATTATTACCCTCCAGAAATACATCCAGGCCCCTCTTGAACTCCTTTAGTGAACTTACCATCACCACCTCCTCAGGCAGAGAGTTCCATAGTCTCACTGCTCTTACAGTAAATAATCCTCTTCTATGTTTGTGTACAAACCTTCTTTCCTCCAGACGCAGAGGATGTCCCCTCGTCACTGTCACAGTCCTGGGGATAAATAGATGATGGGTGAGATCTCTGTACTGACCCCTGATATATTTATACATAGTTATTAGATCTCCCCTCAGTCATCTTTTTTCTAAAGTAAATAACCCTAATTTTGATAATCTTTCTGGGTACTGTAGTCAACCCATTCCAGTTATGACTTTAGTTGCCCTCCTCTGAACCCTCTCCAGCTCTGCTATGTCTGGTGACAATGAAATTGAATCTGGTGAAGAACAAAGACCATCTGGCCTGCCTCGGATTAAGTCGTTTAGCCGACTCCAGGTAAGCCAGATTTTTGTGATCAGTGAATACCGTCATTGGGTGAATCGCCCCTTCCAACCAATGACGCCATTCCTCAAAAGCCAACTTAATGGCCAGTAACTCTCTGTTACCCACCTCATAATTTCTCTCCGCCGCAGAGAGTTTTTCGAAAAAAAAGCACATGGGCGCCATTTACCAGGTGACGGGCCCTGTGATAAAACTGCTCCTAACCCCACCTCAGATGCGTCAACCTCGGTTTGGTTTCTGGTTACCACACCCCTTCCCCTCAGCTGTTGTAGGTGTGGTAATTTTATCTCCTCTATTATCTTCCTTCATTTCCCAGTATTCACTGCGGTTTATACTTTCTGCCTACTTTGTAGTGTGTGGTGTGGATCTAGGCTGAGATCCGGTTGCTGCGATATCTGCTTTAAGATAAGTGACATTTTCCCTTTTGTGGTTTTCCTTCTGGAGTCTCCTGTTCGTCCTTACTCTTGGAGGAACGGGTTTACTCTTTCTTGTGTCACTAGCTGCAGGGTTCTTTAGGGTGAATTTATTATTAGATTCCTGTGTATGAACTCTCCTACAACTAAGGTTTGTTCATACTGTCAGGGCCTAGTTTCAGGGTTCCCTGCAGGAGGTGACCGTTTCCCTGGTTTTGGTCTGTTCCCTTCCCTCGTACGCTCAGTGTGGCTATTCCCTCCACACCAGAGCGTGACATTATAAACCCCCAAAACAAAAAATTATGTCATTTTTGTGCTGACATGGATGCTATTGCTGCAGGGACTCAGTTTGGAGGTGGCTGACATCCGCAACCAGATTCAGAGACCACAGGATGGTGGTTCTGGGGGTGCTGAGTGTCAGGCCTGTTTGGAGCCTAAGGTCCCCCTCCCGGATAGATTTTCTGGGGGACGTGATAATTTTGTTCTATTTAGGGAAGCGTGCAAATTGTATTTCAGACTGCGTCCACATTCTTCTGGTAATGAGGAGCAGAAGGATGGATTTGTCATCTCGCTGTTTAAAGGGGATGCGCAGTCATGGGCCTTTTCTCTGCCGACCGGATCGCAGTCTCTCCGGTCAGTAGATGAATTTTTCAAGGCTTTAGGGATTATCTATGATGACCCGGATCGTATCACCCTGGCTGAGACCCAGATACGTGACCTTTTTCAGGATGAGCGGCCGGTTGAGATTTATTGATCTGAGTTTCAGAGGTGGGCGACCAATACTGAATGGAACGATCCGGCTTTACGTAGCCAATTCTGTCAAGGTTTATCTGAAAGGCTGAAGGACGCTTTGGCCTTTCATGAAACCCCTGTGTCTTTGGAAGCTGCCATGTCCCTTGCTGTACGCATGGATAGGTGCCTGAGAGAGCGATCTAGGGACCCCCGCTCTCAGGACGTACTATCACATAGCGTACTGTCTTCCTATGACACTTTGGGTGAATATTCCCCTAGGTTGATGTCAGGGGACAAACCTATGCAATTAGGGGGAGCCGCTCATGTTTCCACTCGTAAACATTTTTGTAATAAAAAGGGTGTGTGTTTTTTCTGTGGTCAGAAAGGACACTTTATCAATGTATGTCCATGCTTTCAATCTCTTAAAGAGAGAAAAGAAAAGGGGGCGTTGAATTCTCATCTCACTCTTGGTGGGGTGGGTAGGGAGACTGAAAATGTGCATTTGTCTTCATCCTGTAGTACCCATTTTCTCCTGACTGCCGAGGTGGCGCTAGAGTCAAAGATTGTGAAAATTGAGGTGTTTATTGACAGCAGGGCAGGGGTGAACTTGATTGATGCTCAGTTTGTCCGTATGTATGGATTGTCGCCGAGTTCTTTGGATAAAAGGATTTCTGTGTTTGCCATTGATTCTGCATCTCTATCTCAGAAGTGTTTGTCTCAGATGGTGCATGATATCAAATTAAGAGTGGGTGAATTTCATCAGGAGCTTATTTCATGTTTTGTGTTGGAAGGTCTTCTGCTCCTGTGGTTCTGGGTTTACCGTGGTTAAGCAAACATAATCTGTCCATTGACTGGCATACTAGACAAATTGTGGATTGGGGCGATTATTGTGTTGACAATTGCCTTAATACATCTTTTTCTGTTTTAACTACTAAGACTCTTCCTTCTTTTATATCGGATTTCTCTGATGTATTTTCTGAAGGTGGATGTCAGGATTTAACCCCTCACCGGGAATACGATTGTCCTATCAATCTTATCCCTGGTGCAAAATTGCCCAAATCTAGGCTGTATAACCTTTCTGGACCTGAGAGAACGGCCATGAAGGAATATATTGCTGAGAGTTTGGCTAAAGGACATATTAGGCCTTCCAAATCTCCTGTGGCAGCAGGGTTCTTTTTTGTTAAGAAAAAGGATGGAACCCTTAGGCCATGTCTGGATTTCAGTGAACTCAATAGGATTACTGTCCGTGATCCGTACCCCCTTCCTTTGATTCCTGACTTGTGTAACCAGATTGTGGATGCCAAGGTGTTCTCCAAGTTGGACTTAAGGGGGGCATATAATCTGGTCAGGATCACAGAAGGGGATGAATGGAAGATGACCTTTAACACTCCTGAGGGCCACTTTGAGAACCTGGTCATGCCTTTTGGGTTGACCAATGCTCCTGCTGTCTTCCAGCATTTTGTTAATGACATTTTTCATCATCTTGTGGGGAGGTTTGTAGTCGTGTATTTGGATGACATACTAATCTATTCTCCAGATATTGGGACACATCAGGATCACGTGAAGCAGGTGTTGCAAATCTTAAGAGATAACAAGTTGTATGCAAAATTAGAGAAATGTGTTTTTGCTGTACATGAGGTGCAATTCTTAGGATACTTGCTTTCATCTTCAGGTTTTCGTATGGATCCAGAGAAAGTCTGTGCTGTTCTGAACTGGGACCGACCTGAAAATCTGAAGGCTCTTATGCGATTTTTGGGGTTCACCAACTATTACCGAAAATTTATTAAGAACTATTCGACAATAGTTAAACCCTTAACTGACATGACTAAGAAAGGGACGGATGTCTCAGTGTGGTCTGATGCAGCGTTGCAAGCCTTCTCCGCTGTGAAGGAGTGCTTTTCTTCTGCCCCTATATGCATCTGGTGCAGCCAGATGTGTCACAAACAACCTTTCATTGTGGAGGTTGACGCATCTGAGGTGGGGTTAGGAGCAGTTTTATGACAGGGCCCGTCACCTGGTAAATGGCGCCCATGTGCTTTTTTTTCGAAAAACTCTCTGCGGCGGAGAGAAATTATGATGTGGGTAACAGAGAGTTACTGGCCATTAAGTTGGCTTTTGAGGAATGGCGTCATTGGTTGGAAGGGGCGATTCACCCAATGACGGTATTCACTGATCACAAAAATCTGGCTTACCTGGAGTCGGCTAAACGACTTAATCCGAGGCAGGCCAGATGGTCTTTGTTCTTCACCAGATTCAATTTCATTGTCACATATCGTCCTGGGGTTAAGAATGTGAAGGCCTTTTCCCGGAGGTGGTGATTTTGAAGATCCGAGCTGTATACTGTCTGAAGGAGTGGTGATATCCGCTCTTTACCCTGATCTTGAGGCTAAAGTGTTTGAGGCCCAGGGAGATGCGCCGGAGTCTTGCCCTCCTAGGAAGTTGTTTGTTCCTTCTGATTTGCGTCATAAGGTGTTTGAGGAGCATCATTCTTCGGTGCTTGCGGGACACCCTGGGAGTAAATCCACTGTCGACCTCATCTCTCGTAGATTCTGGTGGCCAGGGCTGCGTAAGTGTGTTGAGGACTGTGTCAGCCTGTAGTGTCTGTGCACGCACTAATGACACATACTCGACCTTCTGGACCCCTACTTCCATTACCCATCCCGTCCAGACCATGGACTCACCTATCCATGGACTTCATCACTGATCTGCCTGAGTCGTCTGGTAAGATAGTTATTCTGGTGGTTGTAGATCGTTTTAGTAAAATGGTGCACTTTATTGCATTACCCGGACTCCCCAATGCTAAAACTCTTGCACAAGTGTTTGTTGACAACATTGTGAAACTTCATGGCATTCCCACTGACGTGGTCTCTGATCGTGGGACTCAGTTTGTGTCCAGATTCTGGAGGGCGATCTGTACTACGCTCGGGGTACAACTGTCTTTTTCCCCTGCCTTTCATCCCCAGACGAATGGACAGACTGAGCGTACCAATCAGAGTCTGGAGACTTACTTCTTGAGATGTTTTGTCTCTGAGAACTAGGAGGAGTGGTCCTTGTTTTTGTCTCTGGCTGAGTTTGCCATAAATAATCGCAGACAGGACTCCACTGGTAAGTCACCTTTTTTGGTGCATATGGCTTTCACCCGCAGTTTGGCACATTTTCTGGTTCTGATACTTCTGGTATTCCTGAGGAAGAACGTTTTTCGTCACCATTGTCTTCTATATGGCGAAAAATTCAAAATAACTTGATACATATGGGTAACAAGTACAAATGTGTGGCTGACAGGAGACGTATAAATGGCCGGGACCTAAGTGTGGGTGATTCTGTGTGGCTGTCTACTAGGAACATTAAGTTGAAAGTTCCTTCTTGGAAGTTGGGTCCAAGATTTATTGGCCCATATAAGATCACGGCCATTATTAATCCTGTAGCATTTCGTCTGGAACTTCCTCAAGCCCAGAAAATCCATAATGTGTTTTACAGCATTTTGTTGAAGAGATATGTTGAACCTCTGGAGCCATCTCCCTTGCCACCTGCGCCTGTCTTGGTGGTTGGTAATTTGGAATTCCAGATTGTCAAGATCATTGATTCTCGAGTTCTCCGTGGGACTCTTCAATATCTTGTTCATTGGAAGGGTTATGGTCCTGAGGAGAGGTCATGGGTACCGGCATCTGACGTGAATGCCAGTCGTTTGGTGAAAGCCTTTGACAGGTGTCATCCAGATAAAGTTGGTTCTGGGTGCCCGGAGGTCACCCGTAAAAGGGGGGGTAATGTCACAAGTGGGCTTGCGTCTGGTATCAGACATTCTGCGCGGCTTTCAAAAGTGACATAATTTGACATGTTTTCCCCTTGGTTTGGTTTCTGGTTACCACACCCCTTCCCCTAAGCTGTTGTAGGTGTGGTAATTTTATCTCCTCTATTATCTTCCTTCATTTCCCAGTATTCACTGCGCTTTATACTTTCTGCCTACTTTGTAGTGTGTGGTGTGGATCTAGGCTGAGATCCGGTTGCTGCGATATCTGCTTTAAGATAAGTGACATTTTCCCTTTTGTGGTTTTCCTTCTGGAGTCTCCTGTTCGTCCTTACTCTTGGAGGAAAGGGTTGACTCTTTCCTGTGTCACTAGCTGCAGGGTTCTTTAGGGTGAATTTCTTATTAAGTTCCTGTGTATGAACTCTCCTACAACTAAGGCTTGTTCATACTGGTAGTCAGTTAGGGCCTAGTTTCAGGGTTCCCTGCAGGAGGTGACCGTTTCCCTGGTTTTAGTCTTTTCCCTTCCCTCGTAAGCTCGGTGTGGCTATTCCCTCCACACCAGAGCGTGACAAGCAGACCCTCAAAAATAATGTTTTGAAGGGTCTGTTAACCACCAGGCCTTCAACCATAATGTTTTCAAGGGTCTGTTCACCACCAGGCCTTCAACCATAATGTTTTCAATGGTCTGTTCACCACCAGGCCCTCAAAAATAATGTTTTCAAGGGTCTATTCACCACCAGGCCTTCAACCATAATGTTTTGAAGGGTCTGTTCACCACCAGACCCTCAAAAATAATGTTTTCAAGGGTCTGTTCACCACCAGGCCCTCAAAAATAATGTTTTCAAGGGTCTGTTCACCACCAGGCCCTTCACCATAATGTTTTTTCAAGGGTCTGTTCACCAGCAGGCCCTCAAAAATAATGTTTTTAAGGGTCTGTTCACCACCAGGCCCTCAAGAATAATGTTTTCAAGGGTCTGTTCACCACCAGGCCCTCAAAAATAATGTTTTAAAGTGTCTGTTCACCACCAGGCCCTCAAAAATAATGTTTTCAAGGGTCTGTTCACCACCAGGCCTTCAACCATAATGTTTTCAAGGGTCTGTTCACCACCAGACCCTCATAAATAATGTTTTCAATGGTCTGTTCACCACCATGCCCTCAAAAATAATGTTTTGAAGGGTCTGTTCACCACCAGGCCTTCAACCATAATGGTTTCAAATGTCTGTTCACCACTAGGCCCTCAAAAATAATGTTTTCAAAGGGTCTGTTCAACCAACCAGGCCCTCAACCATAATGTTTTTTCAAGGGTCTGTTCACCACCAGGCCCTCAAAAATAATGTTTTTAAGGGTCTGTTCACCACCAGGCCTTCAATGTTTTAATGTTTTCAAGGGTCTGTTCACCCACCAGGCCCTCAAAAATAATTTTTTCATGGGTCTGTTCACCACCAGGCCCTCAAAATAATGTTTTTTCAAGGGTCTGTTCACCA
>ONZH01023522.1:0-58812 GCA_900303285.1 Rhinella marina | reverse complement strand
TCTCCAGCCCTGTCCTCATCAACACCCACACCTGTGTTAATGGAGCAATCAGTGGAACGATGTTAGCTGGTCCTTTTAAAGCAGGGCTTCAATGATGTTGAAATGTGTTTTGGGGGATAAAGTTCATTTTCTAGGCAAATATTGACTTTGCAAGTAATTGCTGTTAAGCTGATCACTCTTTATAACATTCTGGAGTATATGCAAATTGCCATTATAAAAACTGAAGCAGTAGACTTTGTAAAAATTCATATTTGTATCATTCTCAAAACTTTTGGCCATGACTGTAGTTACTTTTATCCTAAAGTGTAGAAAGCATAAACATGCTGGGAGATCAAAAATATTTAATTTTAAAAAGGCCAATTTCCCAGGGTTATGGGCCACACTCCAGGACATAGACTGGGAGCAGCTGTTGTCAAGTAGTGACACAGATGATAAATGGGAGACCTTTAAATCTACACTGGGTAACTATACTGCAGAATTTATTCCTAGGGGGAACAAATACAAACGCTTAAAATTAAACCCTGCGTGGCTTAATGCGGATGTTAAAAGGGCAATACATGAAAAACAAAGGGCATTTAAAATATACAAATCAGAGGGGTCTGCCATAGCCTTTACTAACTACAAAAGGGTTAATAAAGATTGTAAAAGGACTATAAAAGCAGCAAAAGTTCAAAATGAAAGGCTGGTGACCAGGGATAGCAAAACCAATCCCAAATAATTCTTCAAATATATAAATGCAAAAAAACCTAGGTCAGAGCATGTAGGACCCCTGAATAATAGTGATGGGGAATTGATTACTGGGGATCAGGAAAAGGCGGAGCTACTGAATGAGTTCTTTAGTTCTGTATATACACATGAAGAGGTGGGAGCTGCTGTCGGTAGAGTAAGTGCTGGTGATACTTCATGTAATATACTCAACTGGTTCAATATAGATATGGTCAAAGCTAAGTTAAACAAAGTAAACGTGAATAAGGCTCCAGGACCGGATGGGTTACACCCAAGAGTTCTTAAGGAACTTAGTTCAGTAATTTCTTTGCCCTTGTATATAATATTCAAAGATTCACTGGTGACTGGCATAGTGCCAAGGGACTGGCGTAAAGCAAATGTGGTGCCCATCTTCAAGAAGGGCTCTAGGTCATCCCCGGGGAATTACAGACCGGTGAGCTTAACGTCCATTGTGGGGAAACTTTTTGAGGGTCTAATAAGGGAATATATACTGGAATATGTTTTGGATAATAGTATTATAAGTGATAACCAGCATGGTTTTACTAAGGACAGAAGCTGTCAGACTAACCTGATTGTTTTTTATGAAGAAGTGAGTAGAAGTCTGGATAGAGGGGCGGCTGTGGATATTGTGTATTTGGACTTTGCAAAAGCATTTGACACGGTCCCTCATAGACGTCTGACGGGTAAATTAAGGTCGGTTGGATTAGAAAATCTATTCTGTAACTGGATTGAGAACTGGCTGAAGGAGCGTACTCAGCGAGTGGTGGTGAATGATTCCTACTCTGAATGGTCCCCAGTTATAAGTGGTGTACCCCAAGGTTCAGTGCTGGGTCCACTTTTATTTAATTTATTTATTAATGATATAGGGAGGAATTAACAGCACTGTTTCAATTTTTGCAGATGACACTAAGCTTTGTAGTAGAGTCCAGTCTATGGAAGATGTGCAGAAGTTACAAGCTGACTTGGACACACTGAGTGTTTGGGCATCCTCTTGGCAGATGAGGTTCAATGTGGATAAATGTAAAGTTATGCATCTGGGTACTAACAACTTGCATGCCTCCTATGTCCTAGGGGGAGTAACACTGGGAGAGTCACTTGTAGAGAGTGAGTCCATGGTTTGGACGGGATGGGTAATGGAAGTAGGGGTCCAGAAGGTCGAGTATGTGTCACCTTAGCGCGTGCACAGACACTACAGGCCGACACATAGTCCTCAACACACTTACGCAGCCCTGGCCACCAGAATCCCTAGGCTCCAAACAGGCCTGACACCCATCACCCCCAGAACTACCAGCCTGTGGTCTCTGAATCTGGTTGTGGATGTCAGCTACCTCCAAGCAGAGTCCCTGCAGCCGTTCAGTAAGCGCAGTAATAGCATCCATGTCTGCACAAAAATGACATTAATTTTTGTTCAGCGGTTTATAATATCACACTCTGGTGTGGAGGGTATAGCCACACCAAGCGTAAGAGGGAAGGGAAAAGGACCAAACAAGGGAAACGGTCACCTCCTGCAGGAAACCCTGAAACTAGGTCCTAACTGACTACCAGTATGAACAGGCCTTAGTGGTAGGAGAGTTCATACACAGGAACCTAATAACAATTGACCCTATAGAACCCTGCAACTAGTGACAGGGGAAGGAGTCAACTTGTTCCTCCAAAAGGACGGATGAACAAGAGACTCCAGAAGGCAAAACCACAACAGGGAAAAGTAGGATAAACAAAATCGGGAAAATTACACTTATCTTAATGCAGATATTGCAGAAATCGGATCTCAGACGAGAACCACACCGCACACAACAATGTAAGCAGAAAGTATAAACCGCAAGGGATACTGGGAGAGGAAGGGATAAATAGGGGAAAGACGATCACCACACCCGCAACAGCTGAGGGGAAGGGGTGTGGTAAACAGCAACCAAACCAAGAGGAAAACATGTCAAATTATGTCACTTTTGAAAGTCTAGCCGATCGCTTGCAACCTGATGCAGGCACATTCGTGACAGCATCGCGGCAGAACATAATGCATGCTGATCTGATGTTTGTGGGTCTGATCTGAGGTCTGATGAGGATTGGGGGTCTGATTTGGGAGTCTGATGAAGATTGAAGGTTTGATGAAATTTTTTTTTTCTTATTTTCTTCCTCCAAATTCTAGAAGTGTCTTGTAGGTCGGTGCATCTTATGGAGTGAAAAATAAGGGTTTTCTTTGTTTTTTTAAAAAAAATCCTATGGGATTGCTATTTTACAACTTATTTCTCACAAAGTGTCCGGCCTCTTCTAACAGATGATCGGTAGAGTCCAGGGTTTCGGATACTCGCTAATCTGATATTGATGACCTATACTGAGGATAGGTCATCATCAATATCATTTACCAGATATCCCTTTTAATATTGTAAAATAGTGCACAGGGAAACTATAGCAGTTGCTATGCAGCATTTAATTAAAGAGCAGAATATATTGAGAAAAAAATGTTGGTATGCCATAGAGATGTATCAAAAGTTTTAATCAGTGGGGTCTGAGTACTGAGACCCCTAGAAGTCTCAAGAATGGAGAGGAAAGAGAAGCACTTGCATATGGTGATCTGTCTGCAAGTAAAGGGCTCAATAAAAGTCTATAGACCTGTCTTGATTCCGTTCTCTGCAACAAGGAGAGAGAGCGCACTGTGCGAGCGCTAATCTTGTTCCAATGATTGGTGGGGATCTCAGCCCCATCGATCAATACTTTTGATATATCTTTATGACATTTCAAAAGTTTTTGAAAACTCAGTGGTCCTTTCATCCATCCATATTAACAGTGCATGTGAGGACTAAATATTTTTTCTCTTATTGAGTGGGAGCAATTTCATCAGATTAGAAAACGGAGAATGGCTTGGATTAAAAAATCAATTTGATCAAAAATCTAACTGAAACTTGATTTTAACCCTGTTATTTTATTTTAGAGGAACTAATTCTCCTTTGAGAAATGGTAACCTATAAATGTAAAAATGAAATATTATGGAAATGTTTTAAGATGCCAAGGTGTTAATTTTGGAATTTAAATCTTCATTAGCCATAAAAAATTATTTTTTCCCACCTAGTCAAAGTAAATTAACGCTTCAAATGCATGGTCACAATTAATGTACGTGCACTGTAAGGGTAGGACCACACAGTCAGGTTTCTACATGCAGTTTTGGAAGATGAAAACAGGAGAAATTTAAAAAATTATACTTTCTATCCTTTTATGATCCACTCCTGATTTTGTCTTCTAAAACCGCATGCAGAAACCTGACCATGTGGCCATACTCTAAATGACACTCTATTGCACACTCTCTAAGGATAGGACTATGCCTAGCCTTTTTTTGACATTACAAGAAATCTCTGTGAAATAGCTGTCCATATGAAATCTATTGAGTTGCTTGAAAATCTTTTTTTTTTAAATGGCTGCAGCCAAATGAGTACTGATGGAGCAATTTAATTGCGAGCGATAAAATAAATTGCTATGAAATTGCTGCAGACAAGTAAGTAGTTAGTATTTTTTTTAAGTCGTCGCATGCTGGGATTTTGGAGCAATATCCAAGCTGCTTTTATCCTCAGCAGAGTAACATATCTCTTAAATAAATCCACTGTGAAATTCACTGCTTCTTCTCTACCGATTAAATTGCTCCGGTTAAGTTCCAGAAAGCAGAAATTGCTGCTCTGCATTCAGGCAGTTGCTAGAGAAACCTAGCATGGGCTTCCATATTGCAGAGAGAACATGCAGTGTGTCAGTGTGCACAGATGGTTGGTAACATTAGTTCACTTTCACAGTGATCTACATGTGGGGATTGGTAGAAATTCTTGGATAATATGAGCCTCAATGTGAAATAAATATTAAAAAAAGACATTGTCATTATATCCTGGTTCTCTTGTGTCATATCTGGATAATTATTCCTCATGTGCATGCAAGTTAGTATTCATTTTTTAGGTAAATATTATTGATTGAATTTAAAAAAAAAAACTTTCTTGCTTCTAATCATTTTTCCAAATATGCCCCTATGTCCAGGGTCTAACTGGCCCACCAGAGTACGAGAGGATCCTCCATTGAGCCCAGTCTCTGCAGCCATAGTGGACCCTAATGGGGAAAAATCCTATTTAGGGCTGCCTTTGGAGCAAAACATTTGCTGTTAGGTTTTGACCGAAAGACATAGACCCTATTAGACTTTATTGATGATATAGGGAGTTGGGCCCTGAGAATAATTTCTTCTGGTGGGCCCAAAGAACCCCAGTCTAACAATGCCTATGTAATAATCAGGGTTTGCCCCATTTCACCACGCCAAAAGGTACTGGAGTGTGCTTTGAAGCAGGTGTACACATAACTGGCGACATTTACACTCAGAATATACTTTTTTATACTCTTTTACTGACCTACATAACAGATTTTGCCTACCTAGAAAAATGATGCAAACCTAATGCAAAAGAAAACAAATAAATAACTTCTGAGGATAATTTGAAATCATAACTTCCAACAGTATACCAACATTAATGTTTCTCCTTTTATAGGTAACCGACTTATACAACTCTATATTATTCATCAATCATGTCTCACCTCAGTCAGATTGTTCAAAATAAGCAAAGCACCATCAACTTCTTGCCCACAGTGTTAACAACCAAACACCAATATCTGGTACATGCTAAGGTCATAATATCTTGACTTTCCCTGTCCTCCCTGGGCCTCCTTGAAGAGCAACTATGCTTATTTTTCTCTAGATATCTCTTCTTTTAGCCTATAATTGTATAGATATTAGATTGTATAGCCCCTCTACCCCATAGTAAGCACAAGAAAACTACAAGTGAACCAAATAATGCCATATGGAGTAGTGGTATATAAACATCTTAAACCCTCAGACCCTCCCGTTTGTAACCTACTATGCCTATCCTTCTTGTAAAGTGGATGCTCAATTATACCCTGCCACTTTCTCAACAGTCAATACAGTCATGGGAGAGCTTAGTGGTAGGGGGCCTATATTTAGTAATGAACATCTTCCTTATGTAACAGAATTGGAAGGGGGAGTGGATAATGGGGAAAGGTGATGGTGAAGTGATGTTCCATGGTGCTATACCCGCCGCTCAGTGCTCCAAATGCCTAATTAGTACACAAATTAAAGTACACACAACAGGGCCACCGCTTTCAACTGCACAGGAAACTCAGCATGATCACCCCTAACAGGCAGTACAGTGGCATGCAACAGCTTAGTCAAAATTACTGTTACTGTGAACAGTTAAGCAAGTAGAAGATGAAATGATCTCCAAAAGGCATAAAGTTAAAGATGACACATTCTCTTTGTATTGTAAGCAAAAACTATTTTTTATTTTCCACTTTTACATTTTCAAATAACAAAAAATAAAAAAAGGCTTGAAGCAAAGGTTTGGGGTCCCTGCATAGTTAGTACCTAGTAGCAACCCTTTTGGCAAGTATCACAGCTAGTAAATGCTTTTTGTAGCCAGCCATGAGTCTTTCAATTCTTGTTTGGATTTTCAGCCATTCTTCTTTGCAAAAGTCTTCCAGTTCTGTTATCTTGCGTGTCCTGCTCTTTTGAGGCCTATGCAAAGATTTTCAATGATATTCAGATCATGGGACTGTGAGGCCCATGGTAAAACCTTCAGCTTGCACCTTATGAGGTAGTCTATTGTGGATTTTGAACTGTGCTTAGGATAAGTATCCATTTGTAGAAGCCATTCTCTTTTCAACTTCAGCTTTTTTACAGTTGGTGTTATGTTTGCTTCCAGAATTTGCTGACATTTTATTAAATCCATTCTTCCTTCTACCCATGAAATGTTCCCTGTGCCATTGGTTGCGACACAACCCCAAAGCATGATTGATCCACCCCTATGCCTAATTCTTGGAGAGGTATTCTTTTTATGAAATTATGTGCTCTATTTTCTTCAAACATACCTTTTGCTCATTGTGGCCAAAGAGTTTTATTTTTAACTCATTGGTCCACAGGACTTGTTTCCAAAATGCATCAGGCTTGTTTAGATATTCATTTGCAGACTTCTGACTTGTGGTAAGGACGCAGGATATGCCTCCCAAAGTGAAGGAGAGTGCACCGCCTAAGTGTGGCTACCTTCCATTCTCTATAGGAATTTTGAAGTTTTTTTCTGATGACTCTTCCATGAAAGCCATATTTGTGCAGGTGTCTCTGAACAGTAGAGCAATGTAGCACAACTCCAGAGTCTGCTAAATCTTCCTAAAGGTCTTTTGCAGGCAAGTGGGTGTTCTGATTTGCTTTTTACCAATCCTAAGAGCAGTTATGTCTGAATTTTTTCTTGGTTTTCCAGATCTTCTCTTGACCCCCACTATTCATATAAACTCCAATTTCTTAATTATATTTCGAACTGAGGAAATGGCAACTTCAAAACACACGGATCCGCAAAACATGGATATGACCGTGTGCCTTCCACATTTTGCAGACCGGAAGGTCTGGCGTAAAATAGACAAGAATAGGACATATTCCATATTTTTGCGGATACCACTGAACGGACATTCGCATGAGCTGTCCTCCTCATTTGCAGCCCCTTTGAATTGAATGGGTCCGCATCCGACCTGAAAAAATGCGGATCGGATGCAGACAAAAAATATGGTCGTGTGCATGAGCCCTTAGGGTGAGTTTTTCCCTCAGGGCTACAAGCAGGCTTGGATCCAGGGCTGCCATCAGGGCTGACCCACCCCCCATCATTTGTATTTACATTGCCAACACCATAAATAATATGTTCATTATATTATACGGGTTATTATGATTACAGGGATGCCGAATAATGTTTTCTGATATTTAATTGAAAAAAAAATACTATAAGGCATAAAAAATTTGTGCATGTGTAAGGCAGCTGTTTACTGTCTAGACGATCTGGTGTTTAAATTTCACTGAGAGCTGTAAATAAATCTTCATAGTAAAAGTTATGGCAGGAAAATAGAATTTTTACTTTCCAGCTTTTTTCTTTTATGGTAAAGATTGCAATTTTGTGCAAAGTTATTGTTACTAAAAAAAAAAATAATGAAGGAAAAACTATTAAAGTTTTTCTACTGTACTTGGTATGGAATATAACAAAACAATGTTTGGTATCCTTGTAATCATAATAAGCTGTACAATAGACTGAACACATTATTCATGGTGATAGGTAAATGGTTTAATTAAATAGTTTATCATTTTTATGCCTGTGAAAAAAAATGGCTTTTTAAGCACAGAAAATTCAACCATTCCAACAGAGGAGGTCTGTAATGTAATGGTAACATTTCTGTATGCCATGCAGAAGGTCTAGGGTTCAAATCCTGATGAAGACCTGTTTAAATAATTTCATTAGTGAGTCTATGTACTGGAAGAGAGCTTCTCCCCCAACTCATATCCAACAAAGCTCCATTAGTATTCATTAGTAAATACTAATGAGGCTGTCAGGTCGATCTGTGATGTTCCAGCTGGGAGAGGAAGGAGAGGAGGAGACCTGATACTACAGACATTTCTGTAAGTCTTGCGCTGGGATGTAAACACAGACTACAGATCACAATTATGCTGATTTATATAAAGCAGTAAGTTTCAATGCTCAGTGTTATTTATTTTTTTGTGTAACTGGAAAACCCCTTTAAGTTATGCAACTTTTTATATACTTTATTTGTAAATATACTATATTTCCATTTCCCATTCCCATTCACTCATTCCACCAGTAAATAAAAACTTTCTTGATCTCATCCAGAGACTAAAAACCTGTACAGATATAATAAAGCAATAAAAGCAATAAGCACAGCCTAAGGACACCTGTATTAGAGAAAGCCTTATGTATTAATTTTCTCTAATATGAGGTTCTTGAAGGATAGAGAATGGCTGATAAAGTGCCCATAACAACTATGATTTGTTTATGAAGCTTTGACCTACTTCTATTGTGCATTGGACTTACAGAATTTTGCTAAACCAGTTTCTTAGATTTTATTGTGTCACATAATGCTAGTCTAAGGAAGCAGCTAATCAGGAGCACTAATCTCTCTCTTCAAGGTTTGCTATAATCACTATAGATACTTAGTAGCTTTCTACCTAAAGCTAGAGTTTTTAACTCACAGAGGATTGTATTGACTGGAAACAATCACATAACCAGAACTGTGAAATAAGGAATGCTCTTGGCAAGTAATACTTCCTGAAGTAAAATATCCCTTTTAGAGTTCCTTTACACAAACAGGAAGATTTATCAAAACTAGTGCAAAGGAAAACTGACTTAGTTACCCCTAGTGGCCACTCAGATTGATCTTGTCCTTTTCCAAAGAAGCTCTGAAAAATGAAAGGTGGAATCTGATTTACTATAGGCAACTAAGTCAATTTTCCTTTGCATCAGCGTTGATAAATTTCCCATACGGTGTTTTGTAGCATTTATTTCAAGGGGTTGTGCAGTGGCATAATATTGGTGACCTATCCTCAGGATAGGTCATCAGTATTACAGAATGGCTGATGTGACTCCCAGCACCCATACCCATGGGTTACAGCTGATTTGCGGAGGTGCCAAAAGTCAGCCCCTCCACTGATCTGATATTGATGACCTATCCTGAGGATCAGTCATCGATATTATGCCACTGTACAAGCCCTTTAAACTTGCAATTAATTTCATGTGTGTTTTTTCAAGAATTTCTGAGTGGCATTTGTTTTACTCACATATTTTTACAAGTGTGTTTTTGCATGCATTTTTGCAGTCCTAAAGAGCAAGACAAAAAAACAAAACCTCGCATAGAGCCTGTTTTGTTAAAGAAAAATAAGCACTGGTCCCCCTTCCCTCCCAAAAAAGCTACAAAAAATGCAGTATTTGTAGTGCACTTTATATTAGCTTATTGACTTACTGCTAACATCTGGCTGCAGCATTTTTCTCTGACATAAAACAGAAAAAAAGAAAAAAACATTCTTGCATTTATACAATTCTGTTGCAAGCCATTCTGCGACCAGTACAATGCAACCAACTAGCAGCATTTATTGATTTGGTTAACTGTTAAAAAAAGAAAAAAAAAATCAATATTGCTGGAGATGAGCGAAGTTTTAAAAAGTTCGATTTAGCCGATTGGCCAAAGTTTGGGTGGAAATTCTATTGGTTCCAAATTATTTCATCATGAATTGCGATAAATCAGGTATACCCAGGCCACTCTGCGTAATCATGTTCACTTGGTGGCCAAATCTCAGTGTGAAGGCTTGAAAGTTAAACTGTCAGGAAATTACAAGGAGAGTGCATTGCTGTACGCATTACGTTCTAGTGCACCTACATTCATGGTTAATCTGTTCTGTAGGTACTGTGCAGGTGTAATTAATCACCGTCCACATCACTGTGCAGTGTACCAAGCTTCATAGCTAATCCCTTCAAACTGCGTGCCCAGTAGAGTAAAAACTGTGCGCGCCCTGCAGGAGCTGTGTCCTACTACTTAGTGGAACAAAATATAGAAATGGAGGCAGCTCCTATAAAGTAGTGGAGAAAAAAAAATGTTCTTTTAATGCATGTTGTGACATATTTTGTGACATATGCTTTTTAATCCCTTCT
The DNA here is from genome assembly GCA_900303285.1 of Rhinella marina. NCBI lineage: Eukaryota > Metazoa > Chordata > Amphibia > Anura > Bufonidae > Rhinella > Rhinella marina. Next base: position 48,580 of record ONZH01023522.1, on the reverse strand, counting down.
GTTATTGGGATTACAGGTCAATGTTAGCATCAAGTCTAATTTATTGCTGTGGACTTAACCATGCAGTGCCCCAAGATTCAGGTAGTGGCCCCATGACTACTTGTGGGGAGGGTGACAGCAGCAGTGGCAGTAACAGTGACTATATTGGCCCCATGACAAAGTTTGGATGGGGGCCAACAGCAGTGGCAGTAACAGGGACAGTAGTGGCCATGATGGGAAGGGGGGCAGCAACAGTGGCAGTAAGGCCATGTTCACATCAATGTTTATTTTTCCATTCTCCTGATCTGTCAGAAGAACATTTTATGAGTATCCATAAAGCCCCTTTCAGACGGTCAGTGTTTGGTCAGTATTTTGCATCACTATTTGATCAGTAATTGTAAGCCAAAATCAGGAGTGGGTCCAAAACAGAGATAAAATGTAATATAAATATTTGCATCTCTTCTGTGTTTTTGACCCACTCCTGATATTCGCTTACAAATACTGACCATGTGAAAAAGTCCTTATGGCCAATTTGCATCCGTTTTGGCCATTTACTGAAATCAGTGTTTTTTAAACAAGGAAACAAGTCCTGAATACAGGACTGTGTTAGCCTCTTTCACATGGTCAGTATTTGATCAATATTTGTAAGCCAAAACAGGAGTGGGTCCAAACAGAGATAAAATGTAAGGGCTCATGCACACGACCATTGGATGGTTTTATCGACCTCATGCATTGCGCATTTTACGGAACGGCGGCCCCTAATAAAACAGTCCTATGGATGCTCAAAATACAGGATCCTTTTTTTCTGTTATTCTGACAAATCACACAACAGAGTGGGGATGGGGGCCAAAACCAGTGGCAGTAACAGGGACAATAGTGGCCCCATAACAGAGTGGGGATAGGGCAAACAGAAATGGCAGTAACAGGAACAATAGTGGCCCCATGACAAAGTGAGGAGGGGGGACAGCAGCAGTGGCATGTAGCTCAATGGTGGCAGATCACAGTAGTATCAGTAATATAATGGATTAACTAAAAATGTGGGAGCAGTTGAACAAGATGAATGCAGCGATATATTAGACTGCCCTTTAATACTAAGGTGCAGTAAGTCTATCTATAAAGTAATGGATTAACTATGAATGTGGCAGCGCCTGAACCAGATGCACACGGCGATATATTAGACTGCCCTTTAATACCAAGGCACAGTAAGTCTATCTGTAAAATAACATATTACCTATGAATGTTGCAGCAGTTGAACAAGATACATGTGGCAATTACACTAAATCTTCAGTCTCCCTGCTGTCTTCCTATGCTCTCCCTACATTCTCCAAAAACTCTCCCTATGATCTCCCTGCACTCTTCCTCTCCAATATTCTTTTTTAAACTATTTTCAGCAACACTGTCCCTAACGCATGAGCGCTTGCCATGTCTCTTCCTATGCTCTGAGTGAAATAGTGGAGACTGCGTGGGATGAGGGTTTTATAGGGTTGTGTGACATCACAGAAGGATGGCTAACAGGGATTCCATGTTCCCAGCCTTCTTAATTTAAGTGTAACATGTGCAGCCATCACTTTAAAATAAAAAAGGTTCATTTCCATGAAGCGCAAGTAAATTCGGATTTGTGACAAATTGAATTTTTCCTAAACTTTGGATCAAATTCCACTTTGAATGCTTCGATTTGCTCAACACTAAATATAGCAAAAAAATATTGCACAATCAGTTAAATCTGGTTCATTTTATGTGTGGTAAAAACTAATGATCACGATTTTGATTTAAGAAAAAAATTAGCTTGATGTTTATGTGAAACATTACTGTGCTCTCTTCATTTGTGAGAAATTAAAAATTGAATTGTGTACTGTGTTCTCTTCATTTCTCAGAGATTTAAAATGAATTCATAGTTTTGTTAGGCTTTGGTCACATTTTCATCATGGCTTCTATTTATAACAGGAACCGAGAAATGAAATGAATGGTTCCGCATACGTTCGTGTGCATGAGCCCTTATAGGGATTTTCTAGCGGAAGGTGATAAAATAAAAACAAAGCATTACTCATTTCACTGATGTACTGCTCTGCTTTAGCTCGCACTGGTCTCCACTTCCTGGTCCTGGCTCGACACATAGGAAAAGACTGAAAATCCAATCATTGGCTGTAGTAGTGATCTGGCTGAGCAGGAATTTCCAGACATTTCCTCTTTCTTGAACTGGGACTAGCAAGTGGAAAGCAGTGGAGACCTGGTAGAGCATCAGAGTAGCGGCAGGGGATTGTTGAGGTGAGTAATGCTATTTTTTTAACCTGTTAGGGCCCTTTTTTAAAAACATAAATTCTCCCCCAGGCAAACAGATTCAATTAGTGTAAGTTAATATATCCAAAATCTGTACACTTATGAGTCACATATCTACCTTTTTTGGGGACTTTTACATATTGCAAAAGTAACAAATTATGAAAAGAGAATCTACAAATAATTCACCCAACAACACTTAAAAGTAATGTTATTTACATGAAGTAACACAAAATGTTGTAATAATATTAACCCCTTAAGGACCTCTAACATACATGTACGAAGTCCGTTCCCCAAAGATGCATGCGCGATCGGGCACCTTAGCCGCCAGGTTTCTGCTATTTTAAATAACAGACACCCGCGGCACTAGTATGCGATCAGCCATAAGGCTACAGATGCCGTGGTCAAATGTGACCACGGCATCTGCGCAACCCGGAATCGAAAGCCGTGCGCTTCCGGTCTGGTAACAGCGTTCCCCGGCTGAGATCAGGGAACCTGTTACAGCACTGAAATAGGCAGAAGCTTCAAGCAGGCTTAGGAGCCTATTTCAGGTAAATACCAAAAAAGTATTATTGAACAAATGAAGTGTTTTTTGATGGCTATATAGCCATCAAAGAACACTATGGGCAATCTAATGATTGCCAGTTATTGTCACCCAAGGTGACTTAAAAAAGGTTTCCTTAACCCGTTCTACCCCGGAGGTTTTTTTCGGTTTTGCGTTTTCGTTTTGCGCTCCCTGCCTTGATACAGCCATAACTTTTTTATTTTTCTGTTCACATAGCTGGATGAGAGCTTGTTTTTTGTGGGACAAGTTGTATTTTCCAATGCCACCATTTACTATTGCATATGGTGTAGTGGGAAGCGGGAAAAAAAAAACCAAATCGTGTGAAATTGCAAAAAAAAAAAAACACAATTCTGCCAGTTTTACGGGTTTTTTATTTATGGCGTTCGATGTGCGTTAAAACTGACCAGTTACTTACATTCTACTGGTCAGTATGAATCCGGCGATACCTAATATGTATAGTTTTTCTTGCATTTTCATAGTGATAAAAAATTATAAAGTTGGACTTTTTTTTTTCCAGTTCTTGACCCCTATAACTTTTTCGTATTTATGTGTACGGAGCTGTATGGGGGCTCATTTTTTGCGGGGCGATCTAAACTTTTTATTGATACCATTCTGAGGTGTGTGTGACTTTTTGATCGCTTTTTATTTAATTTAAAAAAAAGCAACAAAAAATGGTTTCGCTTTTTTCAATATGGGAAATATTTTTTTTATTTTCATAATATGGGCGTTTTCGCACACAGCGATACCCATGATGTGTATTTTTTTAATTTTTTTTAATACTTTTATTTTTATTTTCGTGAAAGGGGGGTGATTTGAAATTTTACGTTTTTTGGGTTTTTTTTTTTAAAAAAACTTTATTTATTTATAGGGAACATAGGGAACTATAAGAAGCAATCATTTGATTGCTTATATCATAGACTCCAAGGCACTTACATTGGCGTCTATAATGATTTTACTGCTTTCCTATGGAGCCCTATTACAGGCAAGGGCTCCATAGGAAAGCCTATGCAGCAGCCTCCTGTCATTTACTCCTCCGATCGTATAATGACATAATTTGCTCCATTTCTATGACAAGCGTCACAAGAAAAGAGACTTAAACGTGTCTGTGAGCATACTAGGTAGGTGATATTTTAAATTTTTATATTATACCTATAATAATGTATTTGCACTTTACCATATATATGTCTCGAATATTCGCTCTGCCTCTGAGGAGTGCACGTCGCGGCCTCTCCTCGTACGTGCCTGCATATTACATAATTGCTTAGACAATAGTACGCTGAGATTCGTAAGCTATTTGTACGCTCATGCGTACGTCTTCTAAGAAGTTGCGTACATTTTGTAAATGAACGTTCGTTATTAGTGAGCGAATGTTCGCTAATAGCACATAATAACTAGTGATGAGCGAATCGAAGCGGCAATATTCGTGATTCGCACGAATATTGCCCGCTTTGGCTCGGCATCCCGAGGCAGCACGGACTCGTGATTATTCGTGCGTCACTGCAAGTTTGAAATGCCCGTTTTTTTCAGCCAATCAGCATCAAAGGGAAGCCTGTGGGAACGCCTGCTGTGATGTAACAGCCCCTATACCTCCCCAGCAGTGATTGGCTGGCAGTGACATGTGACCTAAATTTACATAAGGTAGGGACCTGCAGCATCAGCCTCATTCTGCTTTGGGAAGGAGAAGAGACAGACAGTGTTAGCTAGTGTAGTGTGTGCAGCAAGCAGTTAGTTAGGAGTTAGGTTAGGAAGCCCCAACAGTCTTTTTAAAGACTATACTCTGAAGAACAGTATACAGTATATGCTGTAAGCCTGTATTCTGTGTAGGATAGGAAGCCCCAACAGTCTTTTTAAAGACTAATTGATTCTGTGAAGAAAACTATACAGTATATGCTGTAAGCCTGTATTTTGTGCAGGATAGGAAGCCCCAACAGTCTTTTAAAAACTAATTGATTCTGTGAGAAAAATTCAGTATATGCTGTAAGCCTGTATTCTGTGCAGAGCTGCGCCTGGTACACCTTGTCCAGCCACATAGCTCAAACTATACATCTGTAAACAGATATATTCCTGTGCATGACTGTGCAGTGACTAGGGTATACATTTCATCAGCCTGCTATATACCTCACAGTCTGTAGATACCATATTGATCTATAGATTCTAGTTTTATTTGAGCAAACTGCGTACATTTTTTTTTTTGGATAGGTCTGAAAATAATTTTACCTGCATATCTATCTATATTGTCCATTGAATTTTACTGCTCTGTTATACACGGTGCAGTGAGTTGGGAAAAAAATTTCATCAGCCTGCTATATACCTCACAGTCTATACATACCGTATTGATCTGTAGATTCCAGTTTTATTTGCGCAAACTGCGTACATCTTTTTTTGGATAGGTCTGAAAATAATTTTACCTGCATATCTATATTGTCTGTTGAATTTCACTGATCTGTAATACACGGTGCAGTGAGTTGGGAAAAAAAATTTCATCAGTCTGCTATATACCTCACAGTCTATAGATACCGTACTGATCTGTAGATTCCAGTTTTACTTGCGCAAACTGCGTAAATTTATTTTTTGGGGATAGGTGTGAAAAATAATATTACCTGCGTATCTATATTGTCTGTTGAATTTTACTGATCTTTAATACACGGTGCAGTGAGTTGGGGAAAAAAATTTCATCAGCCTGCTATATACCTCACAGTCTATAGATACCGTACTGATCTGTAGATTCCAGTTTTATTTGCGCAAACTGCGTAAATTTTTTTTTGGGGATAGGTGTGAAAAATAATATTACCTGCGTATCTATATTGTCCGTTGAATTTCACTGATCTGTAATACACGGTGCAGTGAGTTGGAAAAAAAAATTTCATCAGCCTGCTATATACCTCACAGTCTGTAGATACCGTATTGATCTGTAGATTCCAGTTTTATTTGCGCAAACTACGTAAATTTTTTTTGGATAGGTCTGAAAATAATTTTACCTGCATATCTATCTATATTGTCCGTTGAATTTCACTGATCTGTAATACACGGTGCAGTGAGTTGGGAAAAAAAATTCATCAGCCTGCTATATACCTCACAGTCTATAGATACCGTACTGATCTGTAGATTCCAGTTTTATTTGCGCAAACTGCGTAAATTTTTTTTTTTGGGATAGGTGTGAAAAAAATTATTATTACCTGTGTATCTATATTGTCCGTTGAATTTCACTGATCTGTAATACACGGTGCAGTGAGTTGGGAAAAAAATTTCATCAGCCTGCTATATACCTCACAGTCTATAGATACCATACTGATCTGTAGATTCCAGTTTTATTTGCGCAAACTGCGTAAATTTTTTTGTGGGATAGGTGTGAAAAATAATTTTACCTGCGTATCTATATTGTCCATGGAATTTCACTGATCTGTAATACACGGTGCAGTGAGTTGGGAAAAAAATTTCATCAGCCTGCTATATACCTCACAGTCTATAGATACCATACTGATCTGTAGATTCCAGTTTTATTTGCGCAAACTGCGTAAATTTTTCTTTTTGGGATAGGTGTGAAAAAAATTATTATTACCTGCGTATCTATATTGTCCGTTGAATTTCACTGATCTGTAATACACGGTGCAGTGAGTTGGGAAAAAAATTTCATCAGCCTGCTATATACCTCACAGTCTATAGATACCGTACTGATCTGTAGATTCCAGTTTTATTTGCGCAAACTGCGTAAATTTTTTTTTTGGGATAGGTGTGAAAAAAATTATTATTACCTGCGTATCTATATTGTCCGTTGAATTTCATTGATCTGTAATACACGGTGCAGTGAGTTGGGAAAAAATTTCATCAGCCTGCTATATACCTCACAGTCTATAGATACCGTATTGATCTGTAGATTCCAGTTTTATTTGCGCAAACTGTGTACATTTTTTTGTGGGATAGGTGTGAAAAATAATTTTACCTGCGTATCTATATTGTCCATGGAATTTCACTGATCTGTAATACACGGTGCAGTGAGTTGGGAAAAAAATTTCATCAGCCTGCTATATACCTCACAGTCTATAGATACCGTACTGATCTGTAGATTCCAGTTTTATTTGCGCAAACTGCGTAAATTCTTTTTTTTGGGGGGATAGGTGTGAAAAATAATATTACCTGCGTATCTATATTGTCCGTTGAATTTCACTGATCTGTAATACACGGTGCAGTGAGTTGGGAAAAAAATTTCATCAGCCTGCTATATACCTCACAGTCTATAGATACTGTATTGATCTGTAGATTCCAGTTTTATCTGCGCAAACTACGTAAATGTTTTTTTGGGGATAGGTGTGAAAAATAATTTTACCTGCGTATCTATATTGTCCATGGAATTTCACTGATCTGTAATACACGGTGCAGTGAGTTGGGAAAAAAATTTCATCAGCCTGCTATATACCTCACAGTCTATAGATACCGTACTGATCTGTAGATTCCAGTTTTATTTGCGCAAACTGCGTAATTTTTTTTTTTTGGGATAGGTGTGAAAAATAATATTACCTGCGTATCTATATTGTCCGTTGAATTTCACTGATCTGTAATACACGGTGCAGTGAGTTGGGAAACAAATTTCATCAGCCTGCTATATACCTCACAGTCTATAGATACCGTATTGATCTGTAGATTCCAGTTTTATTTGCGCAAACTACGTAAATGTTTTTTTGGGGATAGGTGTGAAAAATAATATTACCTGCGTATCTATATTGTCCGTTGAATTTCACTGATCTGTAATACATGGTGCAGTGAGTTGGGAAAAAAGATTTCATCAGCCTGCTATATACCTCACAGTCTATAGATACCGTACTGATCTGTAGATTCCAGTTTTATTTGCGCAAACTGCGTAATTTTTTTTTTTGGAATAGGTGTGAAAAAAATTATTATTTCCTGTGTATCTATAATGTCCGTTGAATTTCACTGATCTGTAATACACGGTGCAGTGAGTTGGGAAAAAAATTTCATCAGCCTGCTATATACCTCACAGTCTATAGATACCGTACTGATCTGTAGATTCCAGTTTTATTTGCGCAAACTGCGTAAATTTTTTTTTTTGGGATAGGTGTGAAAAAAATTATTATTACCTGTGTATCTATATTGTCCGTTGAATTTCACTGATCTGTAATACACGGTGCAGTGAGTTGGGAAAAAAATTTCATCAGCCTGCTATATACCTCACAGCCTATAGATACCGTATTGATCTGTAGATTCCAGTTTTATTTGCGCAAACTGCGTAAATTTTTTGTGGGATAGGTGTGAAAAATAATTTTACCTGCGTATCTATATTGTCCGTTGAATTTCACTGATCTGTAATACACGGTGCAGTGAGTTGGGAAAAAAATTTCATCAGCCTGCTATATACCTCACAGTCTGTAGATACTGTATTGAATCTTTACAATTATAATAATATAATACTGCTACTGTGCACATGGAGAACCCCAGGGTCAGGGGGAGAGGGGGAAGAGCTGGGAGAGGTGGAAGAGGTGGTCGTGGAGGGAGAGGTGGGAATCGTGGTGGTGCTGTGGTCAGCGGTGATGACCGTGGTGTGCGTGGTGACACAGTGCCGGCTGCTGTGGGTACAGTGGAAACATGTAAGGTCAGGGTGCCTGGTCAACTCCAGAAGTTGGTAGGGCAGCGTCCTACAACTCTGACAGACCCCAAACAACAACAGGAGGTGGTTCAGTGGATTGCAGAGAGCACGTCCAGCCACGTTTCGTCTGCCCCCTCATCCAGCCAGTCGACTTCTCTGAGCCAGGGTGCCTGTCCTCCAACTCGCCCTCCTTCTCCCCAGCCAGAACCCTCTAGGGGTATGTCCCACGGACAAAATTTATCCATGGAACTCTTCAGCCACCACTTCCCTGATGTGCCAGTGGACGAGCTGCTATGACCTGATTCTCAGGACCTTTTGCTGTCTCCGGGTTATGAGAGTGGGGAGTTAGCAGTGGCGTCTGAGGAGCTGGTGGAAGATGACGACGAGACGCTGTTGTCGGAGGTAGTTGTCAGGGATGTCACTGTGGAGTCTGAGGAAGACCTGGGGGATGATGAGGGGACAGATCCTACTTGGGTGGATGAGGCAACTGGAGGCAGTGGTTCAGACTGTGAGACGATATCAGCACCACAAGCTGTTGAGAGAGCCAGAGGGCTGCGACGAGGGAGAAGCCAGGGCCGAGTCACTACTTCCCCAAGTGCTCCTAGAGGTCACGCTCCAGCCCGTACTATGCGCCACTCCTTAGTTTGGGAGTACTTTAAGGATGATGAGGCCGATCCTCATTTGGCGGTGTGCAATCTGTGCCACACGTCAATGAGCAGGGGTTCAAAACGCAACAACCTGACCACTAGTAGCCTGCACAAACATTTGGAGAGAAAACACCCCACCAAATGGTTTGCACTTCTGTCAGCTGGTGACGTTGACACAGTTAGTCCAGCAACTGTGTCTCGTCCAAGCCAGGACGTTGCAGCCTCCAGCCCCAAAAGGAACCCTCCAGCTCCATCTCCCTCCCTCTCCTCCACTCATGTGTCCCAGTGCGGCGTTCAACTGTCTCTACCGAGACATTTGAACGCAAGCGCAAGTACGCAGCCACCCACCCCCATGCGCAAGCTCTAAATGTGCACATCGCCAAGCTGATTAGTTTGGAAATGTTGCCATACAGGCTTGTGGAGACAGAATCCTTCCGCAACCTTATGGAGGCAGCAGCCCCCCGTTACTCTGTCCCCAGCCGACACTATTTTGCCCGATGTGCCGTCCCGCCCTGCACCGGCATGTGTCTGAGAACATCGCCCACGCTCTCAAAAACGCGGTTTCTGGTAAAGTCCACATGACCACAGATACGTGGACGAGTACCGGTGGCCAGGGACATTACATCTCCCTCATGGCACATTGGGTCAATCTGGTGGAGGCTGGGTCAGAGACCGATCGTGGGGCTGCACATGTGCTACCCATACCACGAATTGCGGGACATAGTTCCGTCTGTGTGTCTCCGGCACATTATGCCTCCACCTCCTCCTCCACCTCCTCCTCCTCCAAAGTGGCAGTGATGCCCCAATCGTCAAGTCTCATTTCCTCGATGGCCAGCAGTTTCAGCACTGTGACAGGGAAGCGGCAGCAGGCAGTCCTGAAACTGCTAAGCCTGGGGGATAAGAGGCACACGGCTGAAGAGCTCTTACAGGGCATCAGGGGGCAGAACAATGTGTGGCTGGCGCCGCTGAACCTTCAGCCAGGAATGGTGGTCTGCGATAATGGGCGTAACCTGGTGGCGGCTCTGCATCTTGGTGGGCTGACTCACGTGCCATGCATGGCCCACGTGCTCAACTTGGTGGTCCAGCGGTTCCTCAAGACCTACCCCCAGTTGAGTGAGTTGCTCACCAAGGTGCAGCGCATATGCGCCCATTTTCGCAAGTCCACCACCGATGCCGCGAGCCTCAGGACTGTGCAAGGGCGGCTACAACTCCCTGTTCACCGGCTGCTGTGTGACGTTCCCACACGTTGGAATTCGACGTTACACATGCTAGCCAGGGTGTACCAACAACGCAGGGCAGTTGTAGACTGCCAGCTGATCCCCCGAGGTGGTAGTCAGGCCAGTCAGCTTCCTCATGTCTATGCTGAGGAGTGGACGTGGATGGCTGGCATCTGCCAGGTCTTAGGTCCCTTTGAGGAGGCAACAGAGATGGTCAGTGGTGATGCACACATCATCAGTGTCACCATCCCTCTGTTGTGCCTCATCCAGAACTCCTTGAGGAACCTAAGATCTGAGGATTCAGCAGTGTCACAGGAGGTGGGGGAAGACAGTGACATTGAGAGCACCCTGTTGTCAGTTTCGCAGCGCGAAACTGAGGAGGAGGAGGAGGCTGAGGAGGAGGAGGAAGAAACTCTTGGGCACCATGCATCAGGGGGTGATTCCATGCTACCTGTTGAGCGGGTATGGGCTGAGGAGGATGAATTGGGGTCGGCGGAAGGGGGGAGGAGGAGATGGAGAGTCCGCTCCTCCTCCAGGAGGCTGAAGGCTTGCGTGTTGGCACAGTAGGGCACATGGCAGACTTTATGCTTGGCTGTCTTCGTCGTGATCCCCGGGTCAAGAGGATACTGTCCACCAATGACTATTGGGTGTACACCCTCCTTGACCCACGCTACAAGGACAACTTTGCCCAACTTATACCCGTGGAGGAAAGGAGCACCCGAGTCACTTTCTACCACAAGGCCCTGGTTCAGAAACTGCTACAGGCCTTTCCAGACCAGTCGAGCAACAGGGGGCGGACTGCAGTGGCTGAAGTTGGAGAGGAGAGGAGCCGCCGGGGGTATCATTTCGGACAAACGGACGCGCCTGTCCACCGACAACGCCGACATCCTCACGTTCATCAAGATGAACAGGTCATGGATATCCCCCCAGTTCTCATCCCCACCTCAGGCTACCTCCTAAATTGCTTGCTTTCCTCCTCCTCCTCTTCATCTGAGTTGCATATGCAACAATTTTTCAGGAAAGTCATCCGTCTTTCTACTAACAATTTTTCAGGAAAGTCATCCGTCTTTCTAATAACAATTTTTCAGGAAAGTCATTGCGCTTTCTAAAAACAATTTTTCTGGAAAGTCATCGCGCTTTCAAAAAACAATTTTCTGGAAAGTCATCGCGCTTTCAAAAAAATTTTTTTCAGGAAAGTCATCCGGCTTTCTAAAAACAATTTTTTAGGAGTCATGCGGCTTTGTAACCAAATTTTTTATGAAAGGCCATGGGGTTCTATACACACAGTGCTGACAGAAGCCCATCAGCCTTTCTAAACACAATGCCCACTGCCTCTCCCAAGCGGTTGTGGTGCTGATGTTGCCTCACACTTAAAATTGATCTGTTCTGCTCTCTTCCTCCGGCTGTCTGCGGAGAAGGCGGACGCTCCGAACCGGTATCATGGCGGCTCTCCGGCCCCTCATTAAGCCCAGGATCGTCAAGAAGCGGACGAAGAAGTTCATCCGCCACCAATCAGACCGTTATGTAAAGATTAAGCGTAACTGGCGTAAACCCAGAGGTATTGACAACAGAGCCCGCAGGAGGTTCAAGGGGCAGATCCTGATGCCCAACATTGGGTACGGTAGCAACAAGAAGACCAAACACATGCTGCCCACAGGGTTCCGCAAATTCCTGGTCCACAATGTCAAGGAGCTCGAGGTTCTGTTGATGAGCAACAAGTCCTTCTGTGCAGAAATCGCCCACAACGTCTCCTCAAAGAACCGAAAGACCATTGTGGAGAGAGCGGCACAGCTCGCCATCAAAGTGACGAACCCCAACGCCAGACTGCGCAGCGAAGAGAACGAATAAATATCTCTGTGGTTATTTGTGCTAAATAAAAGTTAAACACAAAAAAAAAAAAATTGATCTGTTCCTGTGCCTGATCCACCCAAGTTGAATCTGTCCCATCATGAGAAAGTCCCCCCAAGGAGTCCCCACTGTAACTTGCTTCACTTTCAACTACCTCACCCCCCGACACCTGTGTCTCGCCATTGTCCACCACCTCCTCAGACAACACTGGTAAATCCCCACTGTCAGCACACTGAGACTGCAAAAGGTCTTGCGAATTGGGGCAGAGAATGTTCTGGGGTAGCACATCAGAGAAGGGGTGACTATGGGGTTCCAGGGAGTACGTGACCACATGCAATCTCCATCCAAAAAGTCATACTGAGGCTCACCACCATGCTTTACACTGAAATCTTATTGAAAGACAGACAATCAGGGGTTCACCGCCAGGTTGTCAGGCAGCATTTTTAAGTGGGTCACCATTACCGTGTCCCTGAAAATTGCCTTGGGGTCATCACCAGACTATTGGCCAGATTTAGAAAAAATGGTGCAATTAGGGAGCCTCAGAGGCATCCCTACATGCTGCCCCTGGTGTTTCCTATCCATTTCCAAGGTGTTTCCATCTTTTTCTTAGGTTTTCACATGTTGGGGCAAACTTGACTGTGCAGAACCTTTGGCCCCTGCAAAAATATTCGGGTCTCCCATAGACTTTAATGGGATTCGTGATTCGGCTCGAACCCACGAATCCCGCGGAAAATTCGGGCCGAATTCCGAATCCCCGAATATTTTAGGATTCGATCAACTCTAATAATAACGTATATTTTGTACGCAAATACAACGAATCTATTCGTCGAATATACGAATTTTAGGAAAAGTTCGGCGAATGTTCGGCGAATAATTTTTTTAATGATTCGCTCATCTCTAGTCTGTATGTGGCTAAATAACTAGCTCAGTGATAGAAAACAGAGGGTGGTTATTAATGGTACATACTCAGATTGGGTCACTGTCACTATTGGGGTACCACAGGGGTCAATATTGGGCCCTATTCTCTTCAAAATACTTATTAATGATCTTGTAGAAGGCTTGCACAGTAAAATATAAATTTTTGCAGATGACACTAAAATGTGTAAAGTAATTAACACAGAAGAGGACAGTACACTTCTACAGATGGATCTGGATAGACTGGAGGCTTGGGCAGAGAAGTGGCAGATGAGGTTTAACACTGACAAATGTAAGGTTATGCATATGGGAAGGATTAATGCAAGTCACCAATACATACTGAATGGTAAAACATTGGGTAACTCTGACATGGAAAAGGACCTAGGAATTTTAGTGAACAGCAAACTAAGCTGTAGGAACCAGTGTCAGACAGCTGCTGCCAAGGCCAGTAAGATAATGGGTTGCATCAAAAGAGGCATAGATGCTCGTGATTAGAATATAGTCCTGCCACTTTACAAATCACTAGTCAGACCACACATGGAGTACTGTGTACAGTTCTGGGCTCCTATGAACCAGGCAGACATAGCAGAGCTGGAGAGGGTTCAGAGGAGGGCAACTAAAGTCATAACTGGAATGAGTGGACTACAGTACCCAGAAAGATTATCAAAATTAGGCTTATTCACTTTAGAAAAAAGACTGAGGGGAGATCTAATAACCATGTATAAATATATCAGGGGTCAGTACAGGAATCTCTCCCACGATCTATTTATCCCCAGGACTGTGACTGTGACTGTAACGAGGGGACATCCTCTGCGCCTGGAGGAAAGAAGGTTTGTACAAAAACATAGAAGAGGATTTTTTACGGTAAGAACAGTGAGACTATGGAACTCTCTGCCTGAGGAGGTGGTGATGGTAAGTTCACTAAAAGAGTTTAAGAGGGGCCTGGATGTATTTCTGGAGTGTAATAATATTACAGGTTATAGTTACTAGAGATGAGTTGTTGATCCAGGGAGTAATTCTAATTGCCTGATTGGAGCCAGGAAGGAATTTTTTCCCCTAAAGTGAGGAACATTGGCTTATACCTCACAGGGGTTTTTTGCCTTCCTCTGGATCAACTTGTAGGAAAACAGGCCAAACTGAATGGACAGATGTCTTTTTTCGGCCTTATAAACTATGTTACCATGTTACTATGTTACTAAGAAGATAACGATATGTAATTCTATGTATTTCTTGGGTAATGTTAGGATCTAAGCGCGGTATGTATGTTCATCAAAACATGTGAACATGGTCTTAGAGCCAGCGAAAGGTATCATTGCTAGATGCAAAACGCTCCCAACACGACCAACCATAGTTCCCCATAAATAGCAGCACATCATAGTAGTGTCGGACACATTGGTCCTATAACGATAGCAAAGTGCCTCCATAACAAAGTAATAATAATAACCAAACCAGACCCCTATAACATTAAGGGTAGTTTCAGACAAGCATATTCACTGTGGGGAAACATGCTCTATGTGGGAGTTGTATTTCCCATTAGGGACACTGCTCATCTGTAGTGGATTTGCAGCATTTTAATGATTGTGAATGTGAATTCCTTCCTGGCTGGAAGTCTGCAGAACTGTAGTTACATAATGCTGTGACAACAGTTCAGAAGACTTACAGCCAGGAAAGAATTCACAACATCATAAATCATTATAATACCGCAAATCCACTCCAGATGAACAGTGTCCATAATGGAAAATACAGCCCACACACAGAATGCGTCGTCTCGTAGTAGTACCTTAACACAGCCACGCACAATGAACCCATAATACAGTCAGAAACGAAACCAACATAACATACTGAAGAGAGAGTAATGCTACACTTGCTAGTTGTACTCTTTATCTACTCTGAAAGTAGTAGGCTTACATATAGTTCACTTATATAATTTCTTTTGCATTTTTGTAATCTTTTGCACCTAGTGTAGGACTTCAGTGTCAGAAGATGAAAATTGTACAGGGCAAAAAATTGCATGCAGACAATGATATAGGAAGTCATGGTCTTTGACATTTGATGCAGAAAATGGTAATGATGGAATCGATGCAATTTTTTTCATATACAAATTCTAAAAGAAGGAAAATCACTGATAAAAATTAAACTCTGGGCAATCTGCCAAAAAAGACTCACCAAATAATTGCAAATTAGACATTAGAATGACTATTTTGCTTCTTACCTAAACTTGATTACTGTGTTAAGATTTGCATGTTACATAATGCCATAAACATGTATGTGTGAGCATATTAAAATCCTGTAATGTTCCAGCACGTATGATTTTGGCTCTGGTGTTATTCTTTACCATTACAAAATACTAGAATACGTCGCTGCTGTTTTTGTTGTGATTTTTACTGCACACAGCGGCCCCGATTTACGAATGCGTCTGCTTCAAAAATCCGTCTAACAAGTTGCACAGATTGGCACTTTTTTTTCAACATGCTTAACAAGGAGGTGGACCTTGTTTCAGAGCCTAAGATGCACCATTTTGTGGCATAATTGAGCCAAATTTGTGGTGTAAAAATCTGGCTCAAAGTAAGGCCTCATGCACACGAACGTGTGCTGGCCATTCCGTGCATTGGGGACCGCAAATTGTATGGGCAATTTCCGTGTGGATTCCGCAGACAAGTACTGGACCGCACCGCACCTACTGGATTGTGGACCCATTCAAGTGAATGGGTCCGCATCTGTGATACAGTAAGCACATGACTGGGGCCCATATATTACATTAAGGGCCCAGCCAGCACACGTTCGTGTACATGAGACCTAAGACAACTGATAGTTGGTATAGAGTCAGAGAAAAATGTCTATCCCTGCAGCAGATTTATTATCCAGTTTGAGCCACTGCAATGAAACTAGTGCAGGTCTAGACAGACTATCTAAGCTTAGTCCAACTCCTGGCACCTCCACCAATTAGATGCTTGAAGGCGTAGCAGCTCTTGTGCGAGCATTGCTTCTGTTTCAAAATTACCTGTGCGCCGTCTCATTTGCAGAGGCCGCACAGTGTAATTACAAGTACTTACAATTACATACACTTACACATACACTTGAATGTGATTTGTAGTTGTAATTACACTGCGCCACCTCTACAAAGGAGACAACACTACCCCTTCAAACATCTGATCGGCGGGGGTACCAGGAGTTGGAACCCTGTCAATCTGATGGTGATGACCTATGCTGAGGATAAGTCATCAATAGGCTGCACTGCCCCTCCCTTTATGTCTTGTTGTATGGGTGAGAGTAAGTAGATTTGTAACACCCCAGAGTGGTGTGTTACCACTCTTGGTATCTAGCTGATATCTGTGTTCTACTCTAAAATGTCATCCTGTGCTCTAATGTCATCACCAGCAGAAATGTGCATTTTATTCAGTGTTATATAACTGTTGTAATGTTATGTACCTGGTGGACCAGCAGGTGTCAGCAATACTGTGGCAGATCTAGTGTGTAGTTTTACCAGAATGGTACGTTCCTTATTCCATTCTGACCCCCTCTGCTGGAGAGAAGTAGTTTCTTCCAACTTCCTGCAGTGAGGAGGGAAAGGCAGTTTTAGGCAGTTGTACCCTAACCCCTGTTAGGGGAAGGATGTGTTCAGGACAGCAGAGCACCTGTGAATTAGAGTGAATTATCTTCATGCAAATTGAGTTAATAAAACTGCGTTGGATCATCCATAAAAGTCTGGACTTCATTTCCACTAGATGACCTTCAATTATTCCTACTTAAATTTCTGTAGCCGGAGCCACCGCCTGGGGCCTATCCGTCCATCAAGGTAGGAACACTGTGACACATGCTACCAAGACATAAGTGGCCTAAACTACCCTTGGCACTCCTACCCTGGGATGAGAGGAACATCACCTTAGAGGGCCCTGGAGGGGAAGGGTCGCCCCGTAGCAACTAAGCCCCGGTCATTGCAGAATTGGCGTCACGCACAGAATGAGTCTGAAGTGCCTACATCGCTAAGGCCACAGCTCAACCATTACTAAACTGGACTTTAAACTAACAGCCTTTTATCTACAAGGCCAGAAAATTTGACAAATGTTCACTGAAAATGACTCTAACACAATTTCTGCGGTGCGATTGGCACAAGATGCTGCGCGTCGGCACCAGAAGAGTTAACAGTGCCATTTTTCCGTTAGTGGCGCAGCTTCTTCATGCTGAGGTAAAGAAACCGCCTACTCAAGAGCAGGAAAACCATGGCACGCCCCTCTACAGATCGGGAAAATCTAGTCCAACCCGCCAGGATCTTACTGTGGGGAATAATGAGAGCCAAGACTCCACCCCCTTACCTCCATCTCCAGTGTGTGCAAGCGAGCAGGATAAAGAAAACAACATGGCGTCTCATCAGCGCGGCCCTGATTGGGAAGGCATGGTCTGGGGCACCGACCCTTATGAACCAACACCCAAGTCGGAGGAGATCTACCTCGACCAGGTCCGTCGTACACTACGGTTCGGTCTGAACCCTGAGGTACCTATTCCACCGGTTATGGAGGCCAGAGCGCCTGTAGCCAAGCCTGCACCCACGGTTAAGAAAGTGGAGTTAGCAGGAGGCGTAATCAGAAAACCGCCATATGT
The DNA here is from genome assembly GCA_900303285.1 of Rhinella marina. Lineage (NCBI taxonomy): Eukaryota > Metazoa > Chordata > Amphibia > Anura > Bufonidae > Rhinella > Rhinella marina. The sequence continues at coordinate 30,937 of ONZH01023522.1, read as the reverse complement.
TCGGGCAAAGATCAGAGATGGGACTGCCAGGCCTTCAGAAGAAGCCCATGACCAAGTGTCAGGAGTACCCACCTCACCTAAACGCCAGCATAATGATCTACGGCAGAATTTAATTGTCCCTGCAGCTGTGACTAAGCATGTCACCACCCTTTGGGACTATAAACGGACTGTCAAAGAGTGGGTGGTTCAGGTGCTGGAGCCTCCCCGACCCGGTGATCTGACCCTGGAGAGACTCACCGGCACCATGCTCTGGTTTAGCGTGGAGCGTGGGGTCGGGTTTATCACCGACGAGGAGACGGCAGAGGAGCTTTATGTCAACTGACGCTCAGTGAAGAGGCCGTACCTCCCTCCATCACGTCACAACCTCCATGCGGGCAACTTTGTGGAATTCACCCCCATGAAGAGCCTACAAGGCCCCTTTGCCACCGGGGTGAAGGTCATCGCCAGACCACCGAGGCCGGAGGAACCTCTGGAGGAGTGGGAGGATCATCCTACAGCTGTTGCCATGGACCACCGCCCTCGGGAGAACGATGGGAGAACCAGCCCACAAGGAGTGAGACCGCTGCCCAACGAACCGGAGCCACTCATCCCTGGCTTTCCCCCGCTGCCAGAGTTTCAGGTGGGTCAGATTACGAACAGCAAGTTCATATTTAACCCTCTAGTTACGTACCATCCACTGCAGAAGGCACCAGCCGCCCAGGCCGTCACGCGGGGTAGGCCTCTGCCCGAACCCTTACAGCCTGAGATCCTGTCCCCTATGTCACCGGCAGGAGGATCCGGCCCATTCAGTGTGCGTTCTCAGGTGGTTACAGCGGTGACCAGTGTAACCGCTAGGGCACTCTCCAGCAATGTACCAAGAATGTCCACCAGAGGTCGCTGGGGCTCTGCCAGTCGGAGGCAGGAGCGCCCTCTTATGTCCTTCAGCTCAAGTAGCAGCGAGGAGGACCTGCCTGCCTTCCGGTAGAAGGAGCCTGTGCTAGGCTGCTACATAAAAGTACAGCCAAAGACTTATGGGAGCCACCACGTGGACTGAGCCTTGAAGGGTGAGCACATATTGGCTTGTATGTTCTGTTTTTGGTTGCCCATGTTTTGTCCTCACCCAGAAAGACACATGTGTCAGGACTTCCCCCATCTTCAGGACTTAACTCCAAGTTGCACCAAGTTTGTGCATTTTATCCCTTTTCCCCCTTTTCAGGTTATTGGGGAGTCCCTTTAAAAAGGGTTGTTCAAGGAACCTTGACTACTATTTTATTACCCATTTTATTACCCATGTGGATTACAAATTTCAATTGAATTTGGGACTCTGTTCCAGTTCCAAGCCAAAGAAGAAGAAAAAGATGGACTTAAATGTATCTATGGGTATACTATATTATGCCAGTAATAGCTGATGCATATACATGCTTATTTAATTACCGTATTTTTCGCCCTATAAGACGCACTTTTTTCCCCCCAAAAGTAGGGGGGAAAATGCGGTGCGTCTTATAGGGCGAATACAAGTGAGCGCTTCCATAAGGAAGCACTCACTTGTACGTAGGGACCCCCATCAGACCTCAGATCAGCCCACCCAGCCACTTAAAGACCATACTTACCTGTTCTGCGCTGCCGCTGCCGTCCGGTCCCACGCTCCGCGCTCCTCTCTCTTCCCTGCCGGCACGCACTATGACCTGACGCTGCAGCGTCAGGTCATAGTGCGTGCCGGCAGGGAAGAGAGAGGAGCGCGGAGCGTGGGACCGGACGGCAGCGGCAGCGCAGAACAGGTAAGTATGGTCTTTAAGTGGCTGGGTGGGCTGATCTGAGGTCTGATGAGGGGCACAAGACGCTGATCTGAGGCGTGAAGGGGCACAAAACGCTAATCTGAGGTCTGATGGGGGCACATTCTGCTGATCTGAGGTCTGATGGGGGCACATTCTGCTGATATGAGGTCTGATGGGGGCACATTCTGCTGATGTGAGGTCTGATGGGGGCACATTCTGCTGATGTGAGGTCTGATGGGGGCACATACTGTTGCTCTGAGGTCTGATGGGGGCACATTCTGCTGATTTGAGGTATGATGGGGGCACATTCTGCTGATTTGAAGTATGATGGGGGCACATTCTGCTGATCTGAGGTCTGATGGGGGCACATTCTGCTGATATGAGGTCTGATGGGGGCACATTCTGCTGATGTGAGGTCTGATGGGGGCACATACTGTTGCTCTGAGGTCTGATGGGGGCACATTCTGCTGATTTGAGGTATGATGGGGGCACATTCTGCTGATCTCAGGTCTGATGGGGGCACATTCTGCTGATCTGAGGTCTGATGGGGGCACATTCTGCTGATCTGAGGTCTGATGGGGGCACATTCTGCTGATCTGAGGTCTGATGGGGGCACATTCTGCTGATCTGAGGTCTGGTGGGAGCACAGTGAGATGGTATGGGGGCACAGGGGGCTGATATGGGGGTCTGATGTGATGTCCTTAAATTTATGGGCAGTCTGATAAGAGGATCTGATGAAAAATATTTTTTTCTTATTTTCCTACACTAAAACCTAGGTGCGTCTTATGGGCCGGTGCGTCTTATAGGGCGAAAAATACGGTATTTAAGGTACCAAAATGTACAAAATATACCATTTGCACTTAAATGTTTGCACTAATATTTTATATTTCAGCAACGTTCAAGAATATTGCCCATTGTGTGTATTTCTTTGCAGGTACCGCAATATGTCCTGAATGCACTTTATTGTATGGTTACACTATGCACTTAGCCAGATAGACAGCACCTTACTTATTCTACCTCAGTTGTACCCTAACCCCTGTTAGGGGAAGGACGTGTTCAGGACAGCAGAGCACCTTCAGCTCTGTTGATCCATCAAGACTGAGTATTATAGCCTGCAATAAGGCACAAGCTTCAAGGGAAAGCCAGACTTAATAGTAAAGCTCAGCTTAAGACAGAAATTCAGAAATCTTTATCTTCCAAGCATCTGCCAAGTATATAAAGCTGCACTTGCTGGCACATCAAGCTAAAGCCTAAAGTGAATTATCTTCATGCAAATTGAGTTGGGCTGCGTTGGATCATCCATAAAAGTCTGGACTTCATTTCCACTAGACGACCCTCAATTATTCCTACATACATTTCTGCAGCCAGAGCCACCGCCTGGGGCCTATCCGTCCATCAAGGTAGGAACACTGTGACACATGCTACCAAGACATAAGTGGCCTAAACTACCCTTGGCACTCCTACACTGGGACGAGAGGAACATCACCTTAGAGGGCCCTGGAGGGGAAGGGTCGCCCCCAGTGGCGTAACTATAGGTCTATGTGCCCCAGGGCAAACTTTTAATTTGGGCCCCCCCTCGCATCGACTCGACTTTGGAAATATCTTGTGTTGTGTCCATAATTATGGAAAAAAATTGGAGGCTTTAATTTCACTCACAATGCCTTCTTCCACTTTTTTTGCAAGAATATCTATTATTTCTTTTTGTATTTTGGGGCTTAGGTATTTAGCTATCCCCTGAGGTAACTGGAGTAGCTCCTTCAAAACATGGTCATACTCTGCGAGCAGCTCCACAATTGAGAGAAAGTTACCATTATTACTCTCTCCTATTTTTTCTATATGACCATGGAAAGCTAAATTAGTCATTTGCTTGGTTAGGGTCACATTGGTAATTCTATGAAGGACTTGTCGCCAAGAGTTTTTCTCTTTTTAAAATTTGTTTTTCAGTCTCCTCATCTATTGTTTTTTTTCTTCTCCATTGATCATACACAATACAAGCATCCATGTGAGCTTGGGAAGCTTCATGAATTTGTATTTTGGCTGAAAGCCTTTGCCATTTTTGTATTCCTTTAGCCCATGCTGGTTCAAAGCCTAATTTTTTACGATCACCAAATAACCAGCATGGCTCACAATAAGCAACATTTAGCTTTGGTGAGTAGCATAACCACATGACTGGAATCTTATGGCCTGCTTTTGTAATTCTGTCGTAGTACTTTTCGGAGAAACACCTATTATCATTATCTCTGGGAAATGGCCCTTTAGGTCTACAGGGGCCATTTGCAAGAATACATTTTTTTATGTTAGGGTCTGTAATAGTAATGGGAAAATGTCCCTTATCTGTAACATACACTCACCGGCCACTTTATTAGGTACACCATGCTAGTAACGGGTTGGACCCCCTTTTGCCTTCAGAACTGCCTCAATTCTTCGTGGCATAGATTCAACAAGGTGCTGGAAGCATTCCTCAGAGATTTTGGTCCATATTGACATGATGGCATCACACAGTTGCCGCAGATTTGTCGGCTGCACATCCATGATGCGAATCTCCCGTTCCACCACATCCCAAAGATGCTCTATTGGATTGAGATCTGGTGACTGTGGAGGCCATTTGAGTACAGTGAACTCATTGTCATGTTCAAGAAACCAGTCTGAGATGATTCCAGCTTTATGACATGGCGCATTATCCTGCTGAAAGTAGCCATCAGATGTTGGGTACATTGTGGTCATAAAGGGATGGACATGGTCAGCAACAATACTCAGGTAGGCTGTGGCGTTGCAACGATGCTCAATTGGTACCAAGGGGCCCAAAGAGTGCCAAGAAAATATTCCCCACACCATGACACCACCACCACCAGCTTGAACCGTTGATACAAGGCAGGATGGATCCATGCTTTCATGTTGTTGACGCCAAATTCTGACCCTACCATCCGAATGTCGCAGCAGAAATCAAGACTCATCAGACCAGGCAACGTTTTTTCCAATCTTCTACTGTCCAATTTCGATGAGCTTGTGCAAATTGTAGCCTCAGTTTCCTGTTCTTAGCTGAAAGGAGTGGCACCCGGTGTGGTCTTCTGCTGCTGTAGCCCATCTGCCTCAAAGTTCGACGTACTGTGCGTTCAGAGATGCTCTTCTGCCTACCTTGGTTGTAACGGGTGGCAATTTGAGTCACTGTTGCCTTTCTATCAGCTGGAACCAGTCTGCCCATTCTCCTCTGACCTCTGGCATCAACAAGGCATTTCCGCCCACAGAACTGCCGCTCACTGGATGTTTTTTCTTTTTCGGACCATTCTCTGTAAACCCTAGAGATGGTTGTGCGTGAAAATCCCAGTAGATCAGCAGTTTCTGAAATACTCAGACCAGCCCTTCTGGCACCAACAACCATGCCACGTTCAAAGGCACTCAAATCACCTTTCTTCCCCATACTGATGCTCGGTTTGAACTGCAGGAGATTGTCTTGACCATGTCTACATGCCTAAATGCACTGAGTTGCCGCCATGTGATTGGCTGATTAGAAATTAAGTGTTAACGAGCAGTTGGACGGGTGTACCTAATAAAGTGGCCGGTGAGTGTACATTTCTCCAAGTAAAGTATGTTCTATACAGACAGTGCCAGTGTCTTCACTTTCTAAAGTTTCTTGTACTTCAGATGTGCTGGCACTTGTATGTGGCTCCTCTTCTTCAATGATAGGACTAACGCTACATGTTTCACTGTGGGCACTAACCACCTCCATCAACGGCTCAGAGCTTTCAGTAACTGTAGCAGTAGAAGGCCTCTCAGTTATCTCCTCACAATGACCAGTTATAGTCTCAGTAGTTGCAGAACTACCAGCAGCCTGTGAAAAATAGCTGCATATTTTTGGGAGTTTCTGAATTTTTTGTTCATCTTCCCTTTTTTTTTTTGCGTTTTTGTGAGCCACTCATATGATGGTATGATGACATTATGGTGGATTATGTTAGTTGCTGCTGTACAAATTTATATAATCTGCAAATTAAATATTAAAAAAAGCCTAAGTTTTAAAGCTATCAATATAAAGACTTTACGACTGTAAAAACAGCAACAGCATAACAGTTCTTCTCAAAGAGGAGGAGCCTTCACAGCTTTTTTGTGTTTAAAGGGGTTGTCCGAGTTATTATTCTGTCCTTTGTATGTTTCTAACTAATCAAATACAACAGCTTTTCCATACACTTTCTGCTTCTAAAGCTGCTGGTTTCCTCTATTTCACTCAGGGTCACATAACCTGTGATGTCAGCGTCTCTCACTGCTCTTCTAATATTCCTGCTCACCTGCCTCCTGCTCTCTCCCTGGATTCTTCCAGATAAAACATTAACCCCTTCAGCCAGAACACACTCAGGGCTCAAGACTTTACAACAGTAGCTTCAGGCAGTGAAGACACACAGGTTCTGCCCTTCTCATCCTAGAAACACAGAGCTGACACTGGCGGAGACCTGCAGAGTATCGCACGAGAAAGGTAGGGGGGAGTTCCTGTGTGCATCAGCAGTGTTATTGTACAGCTGGGACTTGTAGTCCTACATATACAACATGCTGAGTATTCCAGGAGACATGTCACTCAGGGCAGCACTTGTATTCACTCCCTTTGCAGGGGGGAGGGGCAGACATTGTTATTACTGCAGGTAAACAAAGAGTCAGAAGAGAAGCAGGGAAATGAGGTAATATATATATTTTTTTTTTTGTCTAAAACTTGCTCAACTTAGTTATATATTGCTGCCCATCAGATTTAGGCCAAATTCACACGAATTGCGGAATAGATGTGGCCCCATTCACCTCTATGGGGGCGGGAGCTGCCGCATGGAGCTAGCTCCGTGCCGTGGCTCCTTTGAAGCATGTCCTATACTTGTCCGTGTGCACGGACAAGTATAGGCATTTTCAATGGGGCCGCACGGCGTGTGTTCCAAGTGCTGCGGACCTGTAAATATACGGTCGTGTGAATGGGCCCTTACAGTACTATATTTTTTTTTTTCATAACTTGGACAACCCCTTTAACTGAGTACCTTTACATGTGGCATACCCTCCACTGATACTGCCAGAATTGTTCTTTTTTTTTTTTAAAGACCCTGCCCTGCTATGATCCCCTAAAGTTTTGCTGCCCAATATGTTACCACTGAGCAGTCCAATGGCAGTGGACTGCGTCATAGCTGGGGGAGAAGGAGACACCCACTGAGAAACGCTCGCATCTCTTCCTCCCTGTAAGGATGCTCGGTATAAACATAATGGGCGCCAAAACTTTGGGGGAATACAGCAGGGCAGACAAGGGATCTTTCAAGAAAATTTCTGGCAGCATCAGAGGAGGGTACTCAACATGTAAAGGTAAAAAAAACTGGGAAAAACTCTCAGTCTCACCGTATACCGTATATGTATATTTCACTTTGCCCCCTCTGTATAGATTCCAGTCCCCCCCGTATGTGTATATATATTCCATTTTTTTCCACTTCTGTATATAAATACATTAACCCCCTCTCTATATATTCCATTTTTGCCACCTTTGTATATATATTCCATTCTGCCCCTTCTAAATATATATACCTTCTTTGCCTCCCATCTGTATATATATATATATATATATATATATATATATATATATATATTCCTTTTTTGCCCTATATATAGAAATTCCATTTAGCCCCTTTATATATATTTTCCCCCCTCTCTATATATATTGCTTTTTTGCCCCCCCATCTGTATATATAGAAATTCCGTTTTCCCCCCACTGTATATAAAACCATTTCCCCCCTCTCTATATATATTGCTTTTTTGCCCCCCATCTGTATATATGGAATTCCATTTTGCTCCCTCTGTATATATATATTCCTTTTTGCCCCCATCTGTATATATAGAAATTACATTTTACCCCTCTCTCTCTCTCTCTCTCTATATATATATATATATATATATATATATATACATTTTCCCCCCTCTCTATATATATTGCTTTTTTGCCCACCCATCTGTATATATAGAAATTCCATTTTGCCCCTCTGTATATATATATCCATTCCCCCCCCCCACTGTATATAAAACCATTCCCCCCTCTCTATATATTGCTTTTTTGCCCCCCATCTGTATATATGGAATTCCATTTTGCCCCTCTGTATATATATATATATATCCATATCCTCCCCCCCCCTCTCTCTCTCTCTATATATATATATATATTGCTTTTTTGACCCCCCATCTTTATACATGGAATTCCATTTTGCCCCTCTCTCTCTATATATTGCTTTTTTGCCCCCCCCTCATCTGTATATATGGAATTCCATTTTGCCCCTCTCTATATATATTGCTTTTTTGTCCCCCCATCTGTATATATGGAATTCCATTTTTCCCCTCTGTATAATTAATAATCCATTCCCCCCCCCACTGTATATAAAACCATTTTCCCCCCGTTTTTGTATATATTGCTAATTCCATTTTGCCCTATGTGTCCTGTGGGTGGTTTTGCGCGGCCGGGCGGCCCTCTATATGGGCGGGGGGCCCCCCCTTTATAATCAATTGCCTGCCTTTTCCAGGCAGCCCAGGTGCCCCAAGATTTTTTTAAAAATTCTTTTATAGTCCAGGTGGGTGCCCCCACATGTTAAAATGGACAGACACACACAAAATATACTTACCAGGTGCGCCACCGACTTCTCCTCAGTCCCCACTTAGCGCCCGAACATCCAGTCAGGAAGATCCCGCGAGACATGTGACCCAGCAGCAGGTCTCGTGGGATCACAGAGCCACTCGCAGCGCCGGAGCCGGGACTCGGGGACTGACCACTCCAGCTTGGTGGTAATGCGGTGGGCGTGCTGCGTGGGGACCTGCTGGCTGGCAGTGGTATGGGACTCTGCGCCTGCCTAAAACAGAGAGGGGCCCGGGGCCAACTGACAATTACATGCACTTGCGGGCCCCGGGCCCCCTTCCCCCGCCGGGCCCGATCGCGGTCGCACCCTCTGGGACCCGGTCATTGCAGAATTGCATCACTTGAAGCAGCCACATAACAATATATAACACACCTTTATTGACATAAATTAATCTGTGCCAAAAGTGATGAGTACAAAACAAAGTTAAGCACAAGCAAAACACACTAGTCATATGAAGATCTGTAAAGCAATGGAAAGAAAGAAAATATGCCAGTACAATCAGGGCAATAATAGTTCAGCCAAGGGTTAATCTCACGTATGTAACATAGAAACTCTGGGGGTCCAAAGGTTTCGTATATTTTTGTAAGATGCTGGTAACCAGTTAACTATTCTATCTTTACAAATGACAGGAAGAATTAATGCTCGTTTATGTTTAGATATATTTCATCTACTCCACCTTGGTCTGCTAGATACCATAATCCGCAAAATAATTTTGAGTTGTATAACTCTGAATGGGCAAGTGACAAATGAGGACAGTAGGGACACATATAGAGATGAGCGAGCACTAAAATGCTCGGGTGCTCGTTATTTGAGACAAACTTTTCCGGATGCTCGGCTGCTCGTTCCGAGTAACGAACCCCATTGAAGAATGGGAGACTCGAGCATTTTTTGCAGGGGACCAAGGCTCTGCCTAGGGAAGGCTGGGTGAAAACCTGGAAACATCAGAAAATGATGGAAACACCACGGAAATGGACAGGAAACAGCAGGGGCAGCATGCATGAATGCCTCTGAGGCTGCCTAATCCCACCATTACCCCAAATTCTCCTGCAACAGCCTGGTGGTTACCCTCATGGCAATTGTGCTCACCCAGATCAAGAAAGGCGAGGCACATGCCCATCACATGTTAGGGAAGCACCCAACTAGGTGCAACGAAGGTCCATCACCCATGCCCATGCTGGCACTGCTCTCCTATCCCCAGCCACACGATGCAGGCATAAGTCTGACACAGCATGGCGGTGACACCAACAAGTGACCAAGTTAGATGAGGTAGCTGGTGAAGCACCCAAAAATTTAGCCTGACACAGCATGTCGGTTACACCACCAATGACTTTGTCCGACTGAGAATGCAGTGAAATGGCTTTTGTTGAGCCTCCCAAAATTTTTTTCTTTTCGGAGTACATAAAGTCAACCCTCAGCAAAAAAATTTATTTTTAAATGTCGGTACTTGTGCCTCCTGAAAAATTGTTTTGGACTGTCTGTTTGACGCTCCTGAAACATTGTTTTACACTGTCTGTAGTTGACACTGCGGAAAAATTGTTTGGAGAGAAGGCCTGTAGGTGGCCCTCTGGAAAAATTGTTTAGAGAGAGGGCCTGTAGGTGGACCTCCGGAAAAATTGTTTGGAGAGAGGGCCTGTAGGGGGCCCTCCGGAAAAATTGTTTAGAGAGAGGGCCTGTAGGTGGACCTCCGGAAAAATTGTTTGGCCTGTAGGGGGCCCTCCAGAAAAATTGTTTAGAGAGAGGGCCTGTAGGTGGCCCTCCGAAAAAATTGATTGGAGAGAGGGCCTGTAGGGGGCCCTCCGGAAAAATTGTCATAAAAGAGTGCCAGTTGTCCCTCTAAAATATTGTGTTTTGGGTCAGCGTTAGGCAAAGACGAGAAGGCGGAGGAGGAGTAGAGGAATCGGATAAGTAATGTTAATCTTTAGCTGCTTTCCCCCGGAGGAGATTTGAATTCCGGTGAAATCCAGGCTTTGTTCATTTTAATAAGCATCAGCCTGTCAGCGCTGTCAGTTGACAGGCGTGTACGATTATCGGTGATGACGCCACCAGCTGCACTGAATACCCGCTCTGACAACACGCTAGCGGCAGGGCAGGCCAGCACCTCCAAGGCGTACAGTGCCAGTTCAGGCCACGTGTCCAGCTTTGAAATCAGTAGTTGTATGGAGCAGAGTGATCGGTCCGGATGTTGGTATGGTCAGCTAGGTACTCCCTCACCATCTTTCTGTAAAGCTAACCCCTACTCTGCCTAGACTGGGGACAGGTGACAGTGTCTTGCTGGGGTGACATAAAACAGGCAAAGGCCTTGGAGAGCGTTCCCCTGCCAGTGCTGGACAAGCTGCCTGCTCGCCTCCTCTCCCCCGCTACTTGGCCCACAGAACCACGCCCTCTGCCGCTAGCGGCGTCAGATTGGAAGGATTGTTTCAGCTTGTGCACCAGGGCCTGTTGATATTGATTCACTCTCATACTCCTTTCCTCTACAGGGATGAGAGTGGAAAGGTTCTGCTTGTACCATGGGTCCAGGAGAGTGAACACCCAGTAATCGGTGTTTGAAAAAATTCTTCTAACGCGAGGGTCACGGGACAGGCAGCCTAACATGAAGTCTGCCATGTGTGCCAAAGTCCCAACACGCAAGAATTCCCTCTCCTCACTGGCCTGACTCTCCATTTCCTCCTCCTCCTCCTCCTCTTCAGCCCATACACGCTCAAGAGTTAAGAAGGACTGAGCATTGGTACCCTCTTCTTTCTCGCCGACATTCTCCTCCTCTTCCTCCTCATCCTCATCCCCCTCCTCCGATACGCGCTGAGAAACAGACCGGAGGGTGCTCTGGCTATCAAGCAACGTATCTTCCTCCACCATCTCTTGTAACAAGCGCAAAGCTTCCAACTTCATGCTGAGCAGTGAGTTTTTCAACAGGCAAAGCAGCGGGATGGTGAGGCTGATAATGGCGGCATCGTCGCTGACCATCTGTGTTGACTCATCAAAGTTGCTCAACACCTGGCAGATATCAGACATCCACGTCCACTCCTCATTGTAGACTTTAGGAATCTGACTGACCTGACTACCGGTTCTGGTGGAAGTTGACATCTGGCAGTCTACAATCGCTCTGTGCTGCTGGTAAACTCTGGATAACATGTTTAATGTCAAATTCCATCTTGTGTGCACGTCGCACAACAGTCGGTGAGCGGGCAGTTGTAGGCGGCGCTGCCCTGAGAGTGGCAGCATCTGTGGTCGACTTGCGGAAATGCGCACAGATGCGGCGCACCTTGGTGAGCAAATCAGACAGATTGGGGTATGTCTTGAGGAACTGCTGAACTATGAGATTGAACACGTGGGCCAGGCATGGCACATGTGTCAGTCTGCCGAGTTGCAGAGCCGCCACCAGGTTACGCCCGTTGTCACACACAACCATGCCTGGCTTGAGGTTCAGCGGTGCCAGCCAAAGATCGGTCTGCGCCGTGATGCCCTGTAATAGTTCTTGGGCGGTGTGCCTTTTGTCACCTAAGCTCAGCAGTTTGAGCACCGCCTGCTGGCGCTTAGCCACGGCACTGCTGCTGCGCCTAGAGCTACCGACTGAAGGCGCCGTGCCCACGGATGGTAATTCGGAGGAGGAGGTGGAGGAGGAGGAGGGGTCAGAGGAGGAGGCATAGTACGTTAACCCAATGTGCCGTCAGTGATATATAGTGTCCCTGCCCGGCAGCACTTGTCCACGTGTCCGTGGTTAGGTGGACCTTCTCAGAAACAGCATTGGTCAGGGCACGGATGATGTTCTGTGACACGTGCTGATGTAGGGCTGGGACGACACATCGGGAAAAATAGTGGCGGCTGGGGACCGAATACCGAGGGGCAGCCACCGCCATGAGGTTGTGAAAGGCCTCGGTCTCTACCAGCCTATAGGGCAGCATCTCCAGGCTCAGCAATTTGGAGATGTGGACGTTGAGGCCTTGGGCATGTGGGTGGGTGGAGCTGTATTTCCTCTTGCGCTCCAGCGTCTGCTGTAAAGACAGCTGAACGCTGCGCAGGGACACATTGGTGGACGCTGTGGAGGATCGTGTAGGCAAAGGTGTGGTTTTCCGGCGGGAGGCGGTCATGCCGGGGTCCTGGGCAGGGGGTTGACTAGCAGAGGCAGCGAGTGACACAGGGGAAGGAGCAGTGGTGTGACCCGCAGGAGGTGAACGGCCTTGGTTCCATTGAGTGGGGTGTTTAGCACTCATATGCCTGCGCATGCTGGTGGTGGTTAGGCTAGTAGTGGTGGCACCCCTGCTGATCCTGGTGTGGCACAGGTTGCACACCACAGTCCGTCGGTCATCCTCAATTTCTTTAAAGAACCTCCAGACTTGCGAACATCTAGGCCTCGCCACGAGAGCTTCACTACATGAAACAGTTGCTGCTGATGCACCAGCTCTGGCCCTGCTTCTCCCTCTGGCCACACCACTGCCTCTTCCAACCTGTTCTGGTGCAGCACTCGCCTCCGCCTCTGAAGCACTGTCTTCACTCGGCTTATCAACCCAGCTTGGGTCAGTCACCTCGTCATCCTCCGATTCCTCAGTCTGCTCACCCCTCGGACTTCCTGCCCTGACAACAACTTCACCACTGTCTGACAACCGTGTCTCCTCATCGTCCGACACCTCTTTACACACTTCTTCCACTAAGTCAACAATGTCATCACCCTCAGACTGCGACAGTTGGAAAACTTGGGCATCGGGAAAGAGGTCAGCAGCAACCTGAGAAGTGGTTTGTGACTCTGGGAAGGGTCCAGAAAACAGTTCCTGAGAGTATGCCTGATCGCATTCCAAATTTTCCTGGTAGGGGGCAGACTGGGGGGAAGGAGGTTGAGGTGGAGGAGCCAGAGGAGTGCTCCCTTGGGTAACGTGGGTGGACTGCGTGGAAGACTGACTGGTGGACAAATTACTTGAAGCATTGTCCACAATCCACGACATCACCTGTTTGCACTGTTGTGGTTTCAACAGTCCTCTACCACGTGTCCTTGTAAGTTGAGACATGAAGCTAGGGAGTGTAGCTCTGCGGCGTTCCCCTGCTCCCTCAACAGCAGGTACTGTCTCACCCTGCCCAGGACCACGGCCTCTGCCCCCTGCAGTAATTGAATGCCCACGCCCACGCCCTCGTCCTCGACCCTTAGCCCTGGGGTTCAACATTTTCTGTATATAAGTGTATTATATATACCAAAAAAAAAATGGGCCTGCTGTACTGAAACCCACAAACTTGTTCAATCTGAACAAGTTAATATATAGGTGGATAAGTTAGAGCAAAATTACGTATTTTATTACGTCCTGTGCAGTATGGAGCAATTACACTGAAACTATTAGATTAGGCAGACTTGGTCTGCTTAAGTGCAACCCAGAAAAATGTCGCACTCAGATTTTTCTAATGTAGCTGTATCGGTGAGAGCAAAAGACCTTTTTTAATTACATGATGTACAGTATGGGTCACCTGGACAGAAAATACGGATTGTGGTTTGTATATAGGTGGATAAGTTAGAGCAAAATTACGTATTTTATTACGTACCGTGCAGTATGGAGCAATTACACTGAAACTATTAGATTAGGCAGACTTGGTCTGCTTAAGTGCAACCCAGACAAATGTCGCACTCAGATTTTTCTAATGTAGCTGTATCAGTGAGAGCAAAAGACCTTTTTTAATTACGTGACGTACAGAATGGGTCACCTTGACAGAAAATACGGATTGTGGTTTGTGGTGACTGGACAGCTGAACTGTGACACACAGAATGGTTCCACACAGCTATATGAAATGGATTTGTATCACTGAGATAAAACAACAAAAAAAACACTTTTTTTTTTTTTTTTTTTAATGTAACGTGCAGAATATATCAGAGAGCAAACTCAGCCCCTGCTGACTGTGGCTATTTTCACTGCAACCCAGAAAAATGTTGCACTCAGATTTTTCTAATGTAGCTGTATCAGTGAGAGCAAATGACCGTATTGGATTACGTGACGTACAGTATGGGTCACCTGGACAGAAAATACGGATTGTGGTTTGTGGTGACTGGACAGCTGAACTGTAACACACAGAATGGTTCCACACAGCTGTATGAAATGGATTTGTATCACTGAGATAAAACAACAAAAAAACAAAGTTTGTTATATATGGCGATAGCTGCACTACTAGTGCCAGCCAGCCCAGCCATGAGACAAAAAAAAGTGTCTTGTAGCCCTTAGAAGGGCTGTTGGGTTCTTTTGAGATCACTCCTGCCAGAGAACTAAATCCAGGCCCTAACACTCTCCCTGAAACGCAGCAGATCTGTCCCTAACGACATCCAGACAGCCTCTGAACCGAGCACCGCCGGACATCACTAGTATATTCCAGGGTCACCTGATCTGGCCAGCCAACCCCTGCTATCGACATGTAAGGCCCCACGTGATGTTGGGGGGTACCGCAGAGTCTCCTGGCTAGTGATTGGCTGAGTTATAGGCCCCAAAAATTCAAAATGCGGGAGATGCCATTTCCTCGAGCATGGCGAGATACTCGTCCGAGCAGCGAGCACTTACGAGTACCCTAATACTCGAACGAGCACCAAGCTCAGACGAGCATGCTCGCTCATCTCTAGACACATAACAAAATATTTAGGGATGAGCGAACCGAACCGTAACGAACCAGATTCGTTACGAACTTTGCCAAAAGTTCGGTTCGTCACCAAACTGAACTTTGAGAAAGTTTGTAACGAATCTGGTTAAAATTACAACGGTGACGCAAAACTGTACTTTTTTCACAGAATAGACCAGGATACAAGGGATTATTACTCCTATAATCCCTTGTATCCTGGTTTTCTGTGAAAATCAAGATGTGTGACGTCACCCCACAGCCAAAAAAAAGTAAAAAAAAAGTTTAAAAAAAGTTATAAAAAAAGTTTAAAAAAACTGAGGCTCCATAGTCCAATCCATTGATTCACCTTGGCCAAGCGTTCTTCCCAAGACTTGAGGGCTGCGCCTTCCTTCCCGAACCAGACTCCGAGGATCTTGATGAAGTCTGGTTTCACGGTAAAGGGGAAGGGGGCAGAAGAAGCCAGTTGCCAGTCCCTGAAGAGCATGGCTTCCGACTTCCCGCAGTTGACTTTGGCCCCTGAAGCTTGTCCGAACTCCTCGCAGGTCTGGACGAGTGCAGTCACCGAACACCGGTCAGCGCAGAAGACGGTCACGTCGTCCATGTACAGCGAGCACTTGACCTCGAAGTGTCCTGGTGCGGTGATCCCTCTGATCTCTCCATTCTGCCGGATAGACTCCGCAAAGAGTTCTATAACACAAACAAAAAGGAGAGGTGATAGAGGGCAGCCTTGTCTGACCCCGGAGCAAACCGGAAAGGGGTCAGTCTTCCAGCCGTTCACCAACACCGTGCTGCAAATATCAAGGTACATCACCTTTGGGGCACCTTCTGCCAGGGAACTCTTGGCAAACCTTGATCTGCCCTTGGAGTCTCTACCACTTTTTAGTGATGAGGAGGAGGAGGAGGAGGAGGAGGAAGTCCACTAAAGTCAGCGGGTGGAACGTACTGAGACTCCAGAGGAGGTGTTGGCTGTAAGCTCCTGTCCCGTGACCGAGAGTACACGCTACACGTTGCTGCTCTGCTGGGTGCCGTCAACCCCGTTTAGCCACAACAAAAAAAAGTTTAAAAAAAAGGTATAAAAAAAGTTAAAAAAAAATAAATAAAAAGTTTAAAAAAGTTAAAAAGTCCATATTAGGAAAGGCTCTGGCTGTGTCAGTCTTCCCTCTGGTTTCATGTCTCTCCTGGCTAGAAGCTTTAGCTGACAAAGTGAGGTCACCATCCTGTAAGGTTTTCTCTGCTGTCACATCCAATTGGGTATCCTTGTGGACTCCCAGCCTTTCAGGGATTTCATGGCGTGTGCACACCCCAGATGGCGAGTCCCGAGCCGCCACTACATCTCTGGCAAAGCTGTCCCATCACTGCACAGTAATGTTCAGAAAAAGGTTGGCGACTCATTGGGACTCTCGGTGTCCAAGACCGTGCACCTGAGTGCTGATGTCTGGTCCTCTAATTATGGGCAAGGGCAGTACATGTCTGTTACTGCCTATTGGGTCAACATCCTCCAAGAAGACCATCAGAAAGTTGGCCCATTCTTGCCACTGTCACCTCCACGGTGCTTTAGGGGGCCAGCAGCGGAAAGCACAAGTTCTGCCTCCACCACCTTGCAACCATCCGCCGCTTTGACTGCAGTCCAACCTGCCCCGGTGTCTTACCACCGATGTCAGGCCCGGCGCTCTCAGGCTGTCCTTCTGGGTCCAAAGGAATACTGTCCAAAACATACTGGGTGCAATCAAGAGCTGCTAAAGCTGCCTCCTCAACTTGTCTCTTCTCAACAATACTGGCCTGGGTGCAATCAAGTGCTGACTCCTCCTCCTCCGTCAATTGTCTGTTCTCAACCATACTGGGTCCAATACAGTACTATTACTGCTGCTGGTTCCACTGTCAAATGTCTGTTTTCCACCCTACTGGGTCCAAGGCAATGCTGCCGGCAATGCTGCTCCAGCGGACATCTTGAATGCTGTCAAATGTTGTTGACCTGGCTGAGGTTTCACTATTTTTGCACTTTGATTTTTTCCACTTTTTTCATTGTAATAGCAACTGCAACTAAACGAAACTATACCCTATCAGACTCCCACTATTGTAGCTGCAATTAACCAGCCGTTATAGCAAGGTTCGTTTTAGGTTCGGTTCGTACGAATTCGAATTTCACGAAAGTTCGCCGAATCAAACCGAACCAAACTTTTCAAAAGTTCGCTCATCCCTAAAAATATTGATGCCCCAATACACTTCTACCAGTTGAGGCTGGGTTTACATCACTGTTTTGTTTTCCGTTCTTCTGATCCGTCAGAAGAACAGAAAACAACAACATAAAATGGATCCTGTATTTTAAGCATCTGCTATGCACAGTTATGCACATTTTGCATCCGTTTTAGCCATTTCCACCTGAGATCCGTTATTTTAGACTGAAAAGAAAAGTCCTATTATTTCATTATTCCTATCCCATTATTTTAAGGGTTCTCTGTGCGGTCATATTAATTTGATTCTCTGGGTCATTATGATTATGGAGATACCATATTTGTATAGTTTTATCATGTTTTGCCACATTTAAAGAATGTTTAAATCTTTAAAATAAATTGTGAGCGAAAATTTTTGCAGCGCAAGCATTGGTAATTTAATTATTTTGGGAAATAAGTTAAAATAAAAATGACAATTATGGCTTTATGGATTTTTTTCACAGTATTTACAAAGCGTAGTAAATAACATGATATTTTAACATTTCAGGCATTTTTAGAAGTGGCGATGCCAATTATGTGTATGATTTTATTTTTTACATATGAGAGGATTTTACATTTTTATATTTTTTGGTGTTTTTAATTTAAAAAAATGTATTGAACTATTTTTTACATTCTGTGTAATAGAGACCAAAACACAGGGGGTCTGCAGAAGGACAGAGGGTGCTCTATCCCTTAGTCTAACCATTCAGCTATTGGCTATAGGATTTGAGGGGCTAAACTGACAGGAATGCAGTTATCTCCTATCACAGCAGTGAAAGCAGGGTGCCAGCTATATATTACAGCTGGCACCCACATGCGATGGTGCTGGCCCAGCTCCTAAACCCCATGCTATCTGCTGAATGTTAACTAACAATACTTGGCAACATAATAGTATAGCACTGAATGGGAAGGAGTTAAGTGCTGTGGACACCTGTGGGGACATTTTTCATCATTGCATTCTACTAATTTTGGGCTGATATAATTTTTACAATTAGTCTTTATTACAATTTTAAACAGTTTTTCCTCTACAACGTTTCCTTTAAGTGCATTTGCAGACTGTTGCTTTCTGCCTCACAGTCTGCCAGAGAGCTGCCCTGACCATGCATACTCATTAAACCATATTCTTATTAGAGATGAGCGAATCCTGCAAAATTTTATTCGAACATTCGCCGAACTTTTCCTAAGATTCGTATATTCGACGAATAGATTTGTTTAATTTGTGTACACAATATATACGTAATTATATAGCTTTTAGCGAACATTCGCGCACTAATAACGAACGTTCAGGTAAAAAGGTACGCAACCTCTTTAAATACGTACGCATAAGCGTACAAAGTGCGTACGAATATGACGGCTTTGCTGGAGAGGAATGGTAGAGCAGGAGGAATGCTCTGAGTCTGACCCCTGGCTTGTTATGGATACTGTATCAGCAGATGACAACAGATGATCCGGCTGAGACTGAGATGAGCGTGCCATCCATTCCACTACCTCATCCATTTCTCCTCCACTACAATTTTGCGCCTTGGTGCGCCTGGTGGAACAACGGCCAAGTATTGCGAATACTACTAGTAGATGCTCCGGCTACAGGTCCTTTGACACTTCTGCCCTGTGCCACCTTCTCCTTTTTTTTAGAGCTCGAGGTCTGGCTGGAACCCTTTTGCTTATCCATTCCAGACATTTTTCAATTCACTCTGTGACCCTGCAGCTAGTCTTTGTCCCTGTATCTCCCTGTCTCTCTCTCCCTGCCTGATTATTACTTGCCCTGCAGTATCCCTGATATGCGTAATAAGGATTCCCAGAGCAATTACACCCTAATTTTCACAAAACAGGTCTTAGAGTCTCAGAACTTCACACACAGTGCTTCTGCTCGTCTCAGCAGTCGCAGCAGAAGTGATGCGTCAATGGCTTACCGAGCCTGAGCCAATCAGAGCAAGCCCTGCCCACTAGGTCAGGTGACCGCTTTCTTCCCGGGCTTTTGCACACGATAAACAAACTAAAAGTAAAATTTCGCTAATGAATTTGTAAGCAACAGTAACTTATACGTAGCAATAGCGTATAATTTATAGGACAAACTACGTAGCGAATGCGCACAAAGCCGAAGCGAATCACCTAATATTCGGATTCGCTTCGCAGCTAAAAATTTAGAAGATTTGATATGAATAAACGAATTGGCGAATAGATTCGCTCATCTCTAATTCTTATCAAACTGATAAGAATGTGCAGTACCCAAGACTTGGGTATCTGCAAAGTTTGGGTTTGTAAGGTAATGTTTGTAATATTTTGACATGCTATGCACTGTTACACCAGCAGAAGGCATATGAGTGGTACTGGAAATTAAGCTAACCACTCTATTCCCCCCTCTTGATAAGAGTGGGTTGGTTCAACTTCCTGTCAAGGTGTGAAGGCCAGAGAAGGATTTTACAAGGATTCACAAGGATTTTAGCTTGTGAATGCATTTGAACAGATCACATGCATACTCAATTGATGTAAATCTATATCCTGCCTACATAATCATTCAGACTTTCTTTGTATGTTGTCGTCCACAGGAAGTCTAACCCTCAAGGATAAAAATCATATGATGCCAAGAATTGTAATAATTCACAACTTCACAGTTCTAACGGCTGCTGGTTTCTTTTTGGAAATACTACTGGAGAAGTGTAAAATACCCATTTAGTTGTTCTTGTGTTTGTCAGTAGTCAAAGAGTCCAACTGCTACACATTTTTCAGTGTCAAAAATGATCATGAACAATGTGCCATTTAAACAAGAGAATTTCTGTCCAAATTACTGATCTGCATACCAAATTGCTATAATTCCAACCTGCATATGGATAGTAATGCTAATTATCAGATCTCCTGTAGGAATTAATACCTACATGTTATATTGGTAGCCCATGCCTGCCACCATCCCAATTTTCTGGGCAAGCACAGGCGTCACTCCAGTCACATTTCTCCTCCCGATTGGCAGCCTGGACACTCTAGGTTGTCTTGCTTGCTAGTTCCCTGCAAAGGTGTTCTATATCTGTTTATCTGCCCATGTACAGACTACTGCCCGTTTCCCAGATTTCAACTCTCTGTTGCTTGACCTGATCTTGGACCTTTTATCGGATTGCTCATACTCTGTCTGCCCTGACTTCAGCCTGTCCATGACTACGGTTTTGCCTGATCCCTCAGTGTCCCGCACCGGTGTCTCTGACCTTCGTGGGTCAGCTGTCAATTACACAGAGACTACTCCAGGTGTTAATGGCCTGCAGGTTTTCCTGGATCAAAGTCCAGTTCCCTGTACAGAGGTTAAAGGGTGAAAACGAGGGGACTGCCAGGATAACGTTCTTAGGAATGGCCCAAAGCCGAATATGTTTTTTGAACAGTAGTTCCACACCCATTGCCGTAACACAGTGGAGCCAGACAACAGAAATTTTCATTCTTACAAAAAAGGAAGTTTCTGGGCCTTAGTGGGCCTCCATAGCTCCTGGGCTGCTATAGCTGTATGGTTGTAGTTACATCCATTAGTATAGCCTATACAGCTACAAGCTTACAATAGATTTTAGTTGGCGCAGTTCGTTTCCCTACAAAAATCTAATTACTTAATTGCATAAACTAATTTTTCTACTCACAAAGAATATAAAATTGCTATATCAACAACATATGGGCTAAACATTAACATATTTTTCTATCTAATGATAAAACATATTTATATCCTGCTACGAGCAAGAAATTCCTAGGGACTAAACTAGAGAAACATTTTCTTTTTATAAAGCTTATTTGTTCAGGGAAATCGGAGCATATGAGCTTATTTTAATTAAGAAATAATTCTTGTCAGATTGGTGATTAGGCAAAAAAGTGCCTTCAGCCAGGTGAGAGGTGAGCTGGGATCCAGGTTTGAAGAAATTTATGAATTATAAATTTAAAACGAATAAAAACTTGCCCACAGTTAAACAGTCTTGTAGAGATCTTGCAGAGAACACAGGTGTTAATCTCCTCCTCATGCCTTCCATTTTCAACAGACAGATGAAATGGGGGAAGGGGACTTAGTTAAAGGGTGAGGCTTGGTATTATATTTGGTGTATTCTATTGCTAACAGCTTTTAAAGAGGTTTATTGATTTGTTGTCTATATTTTGTACATATAGGGTTTCTTTAATATGTGCACCCCAACTAATTGCACATTAAAGGGAGTCTGTCACCTCATTTTCACATATATATAGAACTGTTTGGTAGAAACACAACTCGTCATGTTTGGAGGAGAGTGAATGCTGAGTTGCATCCAAGAACACCATACCTACTGTGAAGCATGGTGGTGGCAACATCATGCTTTGGGGCTGTTTCTCTGTAAAGGGACCAGGATGACTGATCCGTGTACATGAAAGAATGAATGGGGCCATGTATCGTGAGATTTTGAGTGAAAACCTCCTTCCATCAAGGGCATTGAAGATGAAACGTGGCTGGGTCTTTCAACATGACAATGATCCCAAGCACACTGCCAGGGCAACGAAGGAGTGGCTTCGTAAGAAGCATTTCAAGGTCCCGGAGTGGCCTAGGCAGTCTCCAGATCTCAACTCCATAGAAAACCTTTGGAGGGAGTTGAAAGTCCATGTTGCCCAGCGACAGCTCCAAAACATCACTGCTCTAGAGGAGACCTGCATGGAGGAATGGGCCAACATACCAGCAACAGTGTGTGCCAACCTTGACTTTGAAAACGTTTGACCTCTGTCATTGCCAACAAAGGATATGTAACAAAGTATTGAGATGAACTTTTGTTATTGACCAAATACTTATTTTCCACCATAATTTGCAATAAATTCTTTAAAAATCAGACAATGTGATTTTCTGGATTTGTTTTCTCATTTTGTCTCTTATAGTTGAGGTCTACCTATGATGTCAATTACAGGCCTCTCTCATCTTTTTAAGTGGGAGAACTTGCACAATTGGTGGCTGACTAAATACTTTTTTTCCCCCACTGTATAGATATATATATATATTGTGAGACACTGAAGGGATTAATCATGGATGGTCGGTATATTTCGCCTGGGTTCAGCTATTATGCTTACTAGACTGAGGGAAGTTCATGTCTTCCACCAGGAGACATGGGAAACCAGGAAGTTATGTGGTCTCCAACAAAGTAGTTGCTGGAGACATTTGGATACAATGTGTTTGGGCCTGTTTTTTTGGGATGGATGACAGGAATGGCAGTGGGGCCATCCATCCCACTTCCTCCATTCCAGGTCTTAGTGTTTGGAGTCAGGCACCACAGGTGCAGAGGCTCCACTATTAGCGGGTCCATAAAGACTGCAAGCTCTGCAGACAGAGCTGAGGCTGGGTGCAGCTAGGATCGCTGAAGGCTGCTGGCCTCAGGAAATACTTGGAACCTGTCAAAGGTAAAACTTATGGACTGTGTGATATGTTTGTTCATTTGTTCGTGCTGCTGTAGCTAGTTGCACGTATAGTGAGGAAACTACCTGGTGTTAGTTAGTGCTGGACAAGCAGGGTTTATTTTGTTATGCCTGAAGCAAAGGCTGTATTTTCTTTATTTTGAACTTGTAAATAAACGCAGGCCAAGCCTGTATTTGGACTTTATCTTGTGTCTGGGACTCTGACTGCTGTTCACACCACAAACCCGCACCCTACTGAGCTAACTTCCCCACTATATATATATATATATATATATATATATATATATATGCGCTCTCCTATAGTGTGCAAGCATGACCACCGTTGCTGGATTGCAGGTGGGTTGTACAGCAAAGGAAGCAACATGGATAATAACAATACATTAGTAAGTGGCTTGTATTAACGTTATCTACATACTTAATGCTATTCGCTGAAATGAGACAACCACTTTAAGGCCACTGCTCACTCTCTCTCTTGGTTTTCTTCATATCTCTCTGGCTGCTTTTTGATTGTGTCATTTGCTGGTTCTACTTAACCTCTTCTCCTTGTTGCTGTTGGGGTTCTTCAGGGTCCAGTCCTCTCCTCATTTCTCTCTATGCAGCTCCTATTGGACAGACAGATTTGGTTTTCAGAGCCATCTCTATGCTGATGACACCCAACTATAGACTTCATCCCATGACATCACCCATGCTGTACTACAGAACACCAGTGACTATCTGTCTGTTTTTTCTAATATCATGGCGCTATATAAATACATTTATAAATGTATTTTTTTTTTTTTTTTTTTCGTTTTTCAATTTCTGCTAATGTCTGTGATACGCAATAATCCTGATGGCAGATATTGAACCCCTCAGATGTGGTGGTCAATTGTGACCATGGCATCTGAGCCAGCTTTCCCCAGGAGTGTCGTGCTCCCTGGGTCTGAAAGGCTTCTCTGCACTGATATAGAAGAAGCAGTTTGTTCGGGGTAATAGACTGGGTCTCTCAAAGAATCCCATCCCATTACAGCTTATAGTTCATAGAACATTGCGAATCTGTCATATATCTGTTATATCATGATAATTCATTGCAGTGTAAGGCAAAAGCAATCTGAAAATTACATGTTCAGGTCTCTTAGGGGGGCTTAAAAAATGGGAAAAAAGTTTTTAAAAATATAAAAATTAAATTCACCCCCCCCCTTTAATAATAAAAAATAAGTAAATTTAAAAAATGTAAACAGAAATGCAAAAATGGAAAGTTGCCCTGTCCTGAAAGGTGTTTTTAGTTTGCATCAACATCCATCAAAATAATCATTTATTAAGTAGCTGTAATTTTCTAAATGTATTGTTTTTGTTTTGTTTTTTTACCTTTATTGCTCCTATCTTCCTTTCTGGCCTGTAGTCACATGACCATGTCCATGCAGATCTTTTTTATATCTTGTGATGTTATGTCCACGAGCATGTCAAAGCAGCAACAGAGGCAGTGTTAGGGAGAATCTACGTAACTAGCTGGGCATTGTTAGGGGCGATATTGGGATTAAAGAGAAGTACATAATGGTTTGATTATACTCAACAACAGGAAGTGCTACACTTCAGTTCACCACTGCAGTCCTGGGCTCTGTCTGTGTAAGTGCTGTTGCTCTGGGATCCGCTCCGGAGTTTCCATTCAGCCCTGGATGCAACATGCTTGTTCCTTGCATCACTCCCTTTAGGGTCGGCGCATGTTGGATCATGTGGGTTGGATCATGTGACCTCGTTGACTAACTCTATCCCTCCTGCTCATATATAAGTGGCTCAGCCATCTTCCCAGATGCCTCAGTGTCAAGGTCATTGCGTCCTGTTTAGTTGCTACTATTCCTGCTTGAATTACTGTGTTCCTGACTCATGCTCATGTTACCGGTTTCCGCTACCTGCTACATCCCTGCCTGCTTGCTTAGACCTTCTTGTTGCCGACCCGGATGGCCTGACCTATGCCACCTGCCCTGAGCCTTTGCCTGTCTGACTTTGCCTCTGCCTCATCCTTTGGTCCTGCATTGTTGCTCCTGGTGATGACTCAGCCCTCTGACCACTGCTGTACCTCCTGGTCCGCCTGGACCAGCTGCCTATCCTCCTCAGGAGGTAGCGATCTGGTGTTCCCCTCGGAAAGTCTATCCCCACCATCAGGGGTATTGTGAAGATCCAGGGGTTCACTTAGACAACGCCCTTAGAGGAGGTAGGACACGATGCACAGTGGGTTCACATCCACTGGTTCGTGACATTACTAATATATTGTTATCATCCATATTGCTTCCTTTGCTGGCTGGTTTAATTTTTCCATCACATTATACACTGCTTGTTTCCATGGTTACAGACCACCCTGCAATCCATCACTGGTGGTCGTGTGTACACACTATAAGAAAAGCCTCTCAAGTGTCCAGGACCATCGGAGCGCACATAGGCTAGTGCTTTTTCCTATATTGTGGAAGCACGACCACCACTGATGGATTGCAGGGTGGTCTGTAACTATGGAAACAAGCAGTGTATAACGTCATGGAAAAATGAATCCAGTCAGTAAAGGAAGCAATATGGATAATCACAATACATTAGTAAGTGGCTTGTATTAACTTTCTCTGCATGATAGATGCTACGTACTGAAGTGAGACCACCCCTTTAAGGATGCGGTAATTTTTTCCATTTCTCCATCTCTGCATTTCCTTCAATACAGCCATGTAAGGGCTTGTTTTTTTGCAGGACTAGTTGTAAATCTGGACAGCATAATTTTGGGGTACTTCTAATCTTTATTATCACTGAAAAAAAAAAATACCCTATTAAAACATAACTTTTACTAAGTCTATTAAAGGATTCCACATACACAAAAAGTATAGTGCACAAAATATTGTGAATAAAACAAAAAAAGATAGAAAATTTCTAATATTGATCAAGGTTACCAGTATCAGATGGTTAGGTAGTTAAAATAGGGTTATGCCACACAGGTGGTCACTCACGATTAGATGAATGGTTCTGTAATGAAGGGGGCTTGTTCGTATCACATTATTCAGTCACCGGTGGCTGCAGCATCTCCTCTCCGGTGCTGTTTCCAGATTCACGCTTTTTAGGCAGGCGGGATACTGTCCCTACTTGGACTGTCCTGACCCTGCCTAAAAGCGGAGTAATCGCTCCGAAAGGGGCGGCCCCACTTATCGGTGGCTGTACCCTATATAGTAAGATTCCCTACCTCCTGTACATATCCCATCTCATGGTATGCCTGGGTTAGCAGGTTCGATAAATAATTTCTGGTATGCCTGGATCTGCAGATTGAGTTCGTTGTCTCAACGCGTTTCCCCTTTAAAGATAAAATAGGTTCATCAGGAGACAGTCATATTTGGGCACAATCGCCGTGTTTGATGAGGCCAGTAAAGATCAAAGCACTGCCTACTCCTATCGGGATGTTGCAGTGCTATTTAAAGAGTCCCTCATACGCGCCAAAAGACGGGCGTGCAGTTTAGTCTACTGCGCATGCGCCCATTACGCTACGCCCCGTCGGGCTTGCCCTTAGTTCGGAGATACAGAGATGACAGAGGTGCGCATGCGCCCGTATTGACGTCGCGTTCTATCAGATACTGCATCTCTGAGGGTGCGCAGGCGCTCATGGTTTCCTTAATCGAACCTCTATGTCATACTGCGCATGTCTCACCAACTCCATGGTTTACAAAGGGCACCATGGTGACGCGGTTTTTAGCCAATATTCGCTATGAGAGTTACTACCATTAAAAGATCGTTTACTCTATGAATAGGAGAGTATGAATCTACCCATTCAAAGAAATGATCAATCATCTCATGAGGGAAAATACTAAAAAATATATATATATACTGCCTTTGTGATGGTGGATTCCTAGTTTGTATTAGGTGGGGGTGGTACATAAATCAATGTTTAAAAATCATGATTGATGTAAAGATAGTGTCCACCAAATCCCACAAAAGATATATAACATCATTAAGACCTGTCCCGGTCCAATATCGTTTGCTTATATGCCAATCTAAACACTATCAATAATATATAAATTTAGAAAAAAGAAGCCTAAAACTGAGGTATTATGGTGAGTATATTCTTTGAATCTAACAGGAATTTCCATTTTAGATGAAACTTGTAAAGGTAAGTAGTTCGTTTAAACCATCCGGATTTATTGTTTTAAGTCTAAACATCCATTCTGTCTCTTTTCTAAGGATCCTATTATCAAGGTCTCCACCCCTGGGGGTTGATCTTATTACTTCAACTACACAGAATGTGAGGGATTTGGGGTTTCCTGCATGTTTCTCATGTACATGTATTGCTATTGGGGTATCTCTTTTATGTTTTATATCCCCCAGATGTTCCCCTATTCGTCTCCTCAATTCCCTTTTTGTTTTTCCCACGTATTGTAGGGGGCAGGTGCATGTGCATAGATATACCAGGCCCGTGCTTTTGCAGTTGGCATAGTCACGGATCTGGTACCTCCTCCCTGTCTTAATACTCTGAAAGCATTTCACTCTCTCGATATATGGGCACGCAATGCAGCCACCACACCTAAAAGTACCCAAAGGTTTTCTCTCAAGCCATGTGCCTTTCTTAGGCGGTGGTTGATAGTGGCTGTGGACAAATCTGTCTCTTAGGGACCTTCCTCGTCTGTATGTGATGGCTGGATGTTCTGGGATTATTTGGTTAATATCTGGGTCCATTTTTAAAATGTCCCAATATTTTGTTAGTATTTTATGTATTTCCCAGTTTTTATCATCAAAGGTGCCTATGATCCTTGTGGTGCTTTCTTTTTGTGTCCTTCTTTCTGTGTCCAGGCGGGGATTTAGTAGGCTTGTCCTCTCTTTTTCTTTTGCATAATTATAAGCCTTACTTAGAACAGGTTTTGGATACCCTCTTCTTGTGAATCTGGACTGAAGTTCCCCAGCTTGGTGATGAAAGTCATCATCCCTAGAACAATTTCTCCGTATCCGGAGGTATTGTCCTTTTGGTATTCCACGCTTTTGGCTCAGGGGATGATGACTTTCCCACCTCAGAAGGTTATTGGTAGCGGTGGGTTTTCTATATGTTCTTGTGTGTAGTGTCCCTTCCAAGAGGGTTATTTCCAAATCTAGAAAAGGCATTTTGGTTTCTCCTATTTCATAGGTAAAGTGCATGCCTATATCATTTGTGTTAATGTCTCTGACAAAGTTTGTAAAAGTCTCTCTGGGGCCGCTCCACAGTACAAATATGTCGTCTATGAAGCGACCCCAGAAGAGGACTCTTGAAGTCCAACTGGTGTCCTCCGTGAATATTACAGTGTCCTCCCACCAGCCCAGGAACAAATTAGCATAAGTAGGCGCACAGGCACTACCCATGGCTGTGCCCCTGAGCTGGTGGTAGAATCTAGAGTTGAAGAGGAAATAGTTATGTCGTAAGACAAAGTTAAGAAGATCCATGATCAAGATATTATGGGCTGTGTATTGGACACCCCTAGTTTTTAAGAAATGTTGAATAGCCTGTACACCTGCCTCATGGGGTATACTACTATATAACGCTTCAACATCTATTGAGGCCATAAGGGTTCCTTCCTCCAGGGTTAGGTCTTCTAATTTGGACAGTAGATCAGAGGTGTCTCTTATATATGAGGGGAGAGATACTACATATTCCCGCAGTACTTTATCTATGTATATACCCACGTTCTGGCTTATTGAATTGATTCCAGATACAATCGGGCGACCCTTTAAGGGTTCTAAACCCTTATGTATCTTGGGTAAAGCGTAGAACGTGGGTATAGTTGGTTGTTCCTTAAACATGAATTCAAATTCTTCCTTTGTGATGAGTTGGTTATTCACAGCCTCTATTAGAATCCCCTCCAGCTCCTTGTTGTACATATCCGTGGGATCATTCAAGAGTAGATCATATGCATCCCTATCCCTGAGTATTGTATTACACATATTCAAGTATCTTTGGTGGTCCAAAATCACTAGGTTACCACCTTTGTCAGATGGTTTTATGATTATCTCTGAGTCTTTCTCCAGGGTAAGCATAGCCCTGGTTTCGGACTCACTGAGATTAGATGTTTTTATCCTACTATGGTTTTCCAGTGTCTCAAAGTCCCTGGTTACCATTTTAAGGAAAATATCGATGTTACTAGTGTCTTGTGGGGGTGGGGGTCTTTTGCTTTTGGGTTTAAGGTCTGTAAATGGTCCATGTCCTCTCATTCTTTCATTTTCGTCTAAAAGGTCAGTTAATATCCTTACGCCTGGCAAATCCTCAATCGGGATACCCAGTCGTAAGCTCTCGCTTACATCATTATTCTTAAAAAATTTTTGCCATTTTAATTTTCTGCAAAATAGATGTAAATCCTTGACCCATTGGAATAAATTATATTGTGTGGTTGGGACAAATGAGATGCCTTTTAATAGTATATTTGTTTCATCTACAGACAAAACCCTATTTGATAGGTTAATTATTTGTCCCTCGTCCGATTCTAGTGTATCGAGGGCTAACGAACACGATCCCTTAACTGATAAGGCATCCCCCCTCTTGATCTCTTTTTTCAGTGATAAAGTACTTCTAATCTTTAGTATAACTTTTTACATTTTTTAGGGTGACTATAATTTAGTATAGCTGTAGTCATACTGACTCTCAGAATAAATCCATCATCTCACTTATACAGTATGGTGAAAGCAATAATAACAAAACACAAAAAACAATGATGGGATTGCTGTGTGAGCTACTGTATTTTGCAGGATAAGTTGTGATGATGTACACACGCATGAACACTAACTTTACAAATGCATGCTCACACTCACTACATACACTCACTACATACATTAACACACACACACAGGAGCGTATTAGGAACTGAAAGTGGCCCTGGAAAAAAAAGGTAAGTGTATGTTGTAAGCAGATCCAAACTGGCTGAAGGCAATGCCAAGTCAAGTAGGTGGGGTCAGCAAACTGTTAGGCCAGCTATAAATACAGCCCTGTATGTTATTGAGTAGCAGACGTTCATGCTAAATTCTTATACAAATCTCATGTTAGATGTTACTTGGACTTTGTATTTTTATTATGTATTTTATATATTTTGTCTGCAAGCCGTGGGTCTGCAAAATACAGATACCGTCCGTGTGTGATCTGAATTCAATGTATTAGTAGCAAAATAGAACATGTTAAATAATTTGTGGACCATTTATACATGTATATGTCCTAGTCTGTTCCAGATAGTGTCCATATTTTGTGGAACTGTGGTTTGCGGACCACAAAATGGATACAGTCATATGCATGAGTAGGGGTAGTCCTTCAGCATATAACTATAGGAGTAGTCTTGCATTATAGATAGATAGATGTACTGCAGGACTACCCCTAGTAGCGAGAAGGCTGAAGTCTCCCTGTGTGGAGTGAAGGAAATTGAGCCGGGAGGAGAGGGCTGTCATTGGCTGCTATGTATCACATGATAGCATTGGGGATCTTAGCTAGTTAGTTGTTAGTCGAGGTTGGAGCTCTGTCAGTGCACCGCGGTGAGCAGGAGGGGGACGCGTCACCGTGGGGGGCCAAGAGGATTTTGATGGGCTGAGGCCCTTAGACATTGCAGGCCAGATCTGTCATTATCATACACCATTGTATGATAATAACAAGGCACTGGGCACAGTTTGACTGTCAGCCAGTGATGTATATTGGCACCCGCTGAACTGCTAAAGACAATGGGGGAGATTTATCAAAGTGGTGTAAACTAGCACTGGTTTAGTTGTCTATAGGTACCAGTCAGATTCCACCTTTCATTTTCCAAAGTAGCTGTGAAAAATGAAAGGTTGCAATCTAATTGGCTACTATGTGCCACTAAGCCAGTTCTACTTTACACCAGTTTGATAAATCTCCTCCAATATGTGAGAAGTGAAGTAAGGCTCACCAGCCCACTGTCTAGTAAAGGGCAATCGGCCCACCAGGATTTTTCCCGGTAGAATGCACTGCCAATCTGCCCGTGCATATACAAATACACTGATGAGCAAAAGGCTAACAATGTTTTGAACTTTTGTCTTTCAGGCTCCATATCTCACCATCCACTACAGTTTCGGACGAGAGACTACCATTTTATTGACTATTAACTTGGCTATGTGGTGGATAAATTGGTGGTGGAATAATCTTTTTCTTCTTTTATACTACAAACTACAACCTGTTCTCATATTCCCTAAAAGCTCAGTGTGTTATTAGGTTGATTCCCAAGCAAAAGGTCACTGGTTTGGATCCAGAAGCAGCCATGAAGAAGATTTCCCAAGAAAAGAGAAACTACATCATCCAGCTCATCGATAGCGGTATCTCAGCCAAGAAAATTGCCAAACTGCATCATGTGAGTGTCATGACAGTTCGAAGAATACAAAATGAAGTCCATCCATTCCAAAGCTAAGAGGTGGATGTCCAGGCAAAATA
>ONZH01023521.1:0-65637 GCA_900303285.1 Rhinella marina | reverse complement strand
AAAAAGAGTCCTCTCAATGCATTTTACTGCTGGTTTGTGGGAGCACAGCGTCAGAATAGAAGTGAGTATGAAGATAAAACTTACATATTCGGATTCAGCATCACTTACACTATACAACGCTTACTCTAGTTCAGGGGGTGTTTCGGAGATGACAGGTTCCCTTTAAGGACTATTATTATATCTGGCTGCAATATTATTATTCTTGGGGGTTCAAAATTAGCGCACGTTTGCCTAATCTTAACACCAGCTCTGCAGTACAATGTTTATTTATCCTAAATACCTGACATCCATTGCATTTTTTTCTGCTGCTAATCAAGGCGACATTACATGTGCTGCATGTGCGGTACAATGTTTTTTTATCCTAAATACCTGACATCCATTGCTATTTTTCTGCCGCTAATCAAGGCGACATAACGTGCTGCATGTGCGGTACAATGTTTGTTTATCCTAAATACCTGACATCCATTGCATTTTTTTCTGCCGCTAATCAAGGCGACATTATATGCGCAGCATGTGCGGTACAATGTTTGTTTATCCTAAATACCTGGCATCCATTGCTATTTTTCTGCCGCTAATCAATGCGACATTACATGTGCTGCATGTGTGGTACAATGTTTATTTAAAGGGAGTCTGTCACCTCATTTTCACCTATATAACAGCAGTGCCCCACAGAAGATTGCATACACATCCCAGACATACCTGTGTGCACTGTGTGTGTGTATTCCTCGTTCAGAAAAAGCACTTTTATTCTGCAGGAAAACAGCTCCCAAGTGCCCGGCTGAAAGTGAAACTAAAAACAGCTTTCTCTCCTGACTCGATTTCTAACAGCTTTATCTTCTGATATACTGGATATAATGCTGTGATTTTGGTAAATGTCAGCTTTCAAAGAAGGTCAGAACCATTTTTCTATCTGCTACTAATCCCAAGATATGAGCAGCTAAAGCTGCCCTCCCCCTTCCAGTCTGGTTTGCAGCAGCAGCAGAGCCGGGCACTTGGGAGCTGTTTTCCTGCAGAATAAAAGTGCTTTTTCTGAACGAGGAATACACACACACAGTGCACACAGGTATGTCTGGGATGTGTATGCAATCGTCTGTGGGGCACTGCTGTTGGCTATATAGGTGAAAATGAGGTGACAGACTCCCTTTAAGCTAAATACCTGACATCCATTGCATTTTTTCTGCCACTAATCAAGGCTACATTAGTAATGTACAACTAGCCCTGTAATGAACAACTAGCCCTGCCTAGCCAATTTCTATCCCTACACTATCTGTGCCTCCTTGCGCAAACGTTTTAATGCACACGCAACACATGTAATATCGCCTTGATTTGCAGCAGAAAAAATAGCAATGGATGTCGGAATATAAGATACAGAAATGTTATAATGCACACACTGTGCAGGTGGTGTTAGGGTCAGACAAACTTGCGTTATTTTTTCCCCAAAAGAAAAAAAAATATTGCAGCCAGATATAACAACAGTACTTAAAAGGACTTTTGAGTCTTTTAAACAGAACAACTAGCCCTGCCTAACCAAATCCTATCCCTACACTATCTGTCCCTCCTTGCGCAACTGTTATAAAGCAGACGCAGCGCAGGTAATGTCGCCTTGATTAGCGGCAGAAAAAATAGCAACGGATGTCAGGTATATAGGATACAGTAACATTATAATGCAGACGCAACACAGGTAATGTCGCTTTGATTAGCGGCAGAAAAAATAGTAATGGATGTCAGGTATTTTGGATATAGTAACGTTATAATGCACATGCAACACAGGTAATGTCGCCTTGATTAGCAGCAGAAAAAATAGCAACGGATGTCAGGTATATAGAATACAGAAAAGTTATAATGCACACGCTGTGCAGGTGGTGTTAGGGTCAGGCAAACTTGCGTTATTTTTGCCCCCCCCCAAAAAAAAAAATATTGAATCCAGATATAACAACAGTCCTTAAAAGGACTTTTGGATTTTTTAAACAGAACAACTAGCCCTGCCTAGCCATATCCTATCCCTACTCTATCTGTCTCTCCTTGCACAAACGTTATACAGCAGACGCAGCGCAGATAATGTCACCTTGATTAACGGCAGAAAAAATAGCAACGGATGTCAGGTATATAGGATACAGTAACATTATAATGCAGACGCAACACAGGTAATGTCGCCTTGATTAGCGGCAGAAAAAATAGTAACGGATGTCAGGTATATTGGATATAGTAACATTATAATGCACACGCAACACAGTTAATGTCACCTTGATTAGCGGCAGAAAAAATAGCAACAGATGTCAGGTATATAGGATACAGTAATGTTATAATGCAGACGAACACAGGTAATGTCGCCTTGATTAGCGGCAGAAAAAATAGTAATGGATATCAGGTATATTGGATATAGTAACGTTATAATGCACACGCAACACAGGTAATATCGCCTTGATTAGCGGCAGAAAAAATAGCAACAGATGTCAGGTATATAGGATATAGACACGTTATAATGCACACGCTGCGCAGGTGGTGCTTAGGTCAGGCAACCTTCCGCAATTTTTGACAACCCCCCCCAAAAAATATATATTGCAGTCAGATATAAAAGGGCTTTTGGGTCTTTGAAACAGAAAAACTAGCCCTGCCTAGCCAATTTCTATCCCTACACTATCTGTCCCTCCTTGCAGATCTACCTGACTCGGACTGAGCCGGGTCACATGTCACCGGGTGCTATAAAGCACCCGATGACGCGTTCCCGGCCAGCCAATCAGTGTAATGCCAGTAGCCAACATGGCTACTGTCATTACAGTGAATGCCAGCACCTCCCCGCACGCTGATTGGCTGCATAGCAGCCAAGAAACGTGCGGGGAGGGGACTCGATCCAAACACCGCATGGTCCCGAGCGCCGCCATGCTCGGCCGAATATCGTATTCAGCCGAGCATGCTCGCTCAACACTATTGACCACTATATACATTTTACCTAATAATTAAAGTTATACTTACCTTTCACCCTTGCATCCTTAAACTGCGTATGAAGAGTACCTTGTGGTGTAGCATGTGACTGGCAGTTGAACCCAAGAAACTAATAAAAGAGGAGAGAAAAATGATCATGGGGCATTCCTGGAATGAAAGAAGAAGAAAGCCACCACCCCCAGTTGTGAAACCCCACTTCACCAACTCCAAGCGCTCTACTACCATACAGTAGAAGACCATTCTTCCGCCATCTGATTTTCCTCCTTTCCCACATCATCTAAAACCGATGATATGTCATCAGGAAAATCCAGATCCTCCTCTCTGTGCATCTTGTTGACTTCTCTCAGACATGGGAACTGCAAAGGGTGATTGACACTGCACTCAGCCCCCCCTCTCCCCAGTTGTGCATAAAAAAGTATTATTTCCATTTTCTACTACACACTACTTCCATGGAAAGGGAGGGACTGTAGTACCAATAACTTGGCCAGGTGTTCGTTCAGCTTCTGCGCCCGTGGATGAGTGCACGGATACTGTTGTCTTTTTGCAATCACCTCGGTGATTGATTGCTGTCGAGAAAAGTGACGAGGAGAAAGAGGAGCATCAGGAGCAATAGACAACATTGTAGTTGATGACAGGAGGAATGACAGCTTCCTTCTGCTGACATTGACGAGCCCTGACTGCTGGAGAGGGGGTGCGGGTTCTGCACCTCACCTTCTGCCCACACATCCTGCATACCACTGCACTAACATCCCCTAGTGCCTCGCACTGGCGAGTAGGGCACTGCATGATGCCTGCCTGTCGCTGATTTTATGAACCCCTTTACTGCTAGTGTGTCCCTCACAGGTGGTTTCCAGAGTAGCGGACGGTATACCCCTTTGCATTTGGCTGCAGATCTCCCACTGCTTCCATCCTGCTATCTCACAGGCACACTGCCACCATCTAGTTTATTGGCAATATGGATTTTTACTGCACACAAATAAAATATATTCTGTGGTTAATTTATTTCATTTCAGTAATTATGATTAGATGCATATGAAGCATTTCTTTGACTGAAATATTATAAGTATTTAAGGAGATCAAGAATATTAAAGGGGTTGTCCGAGTTATTTTTTTTGTCCTTTGTATGTTTCTAACTAGTCAAATACAACAGCTTTTCCATACACTTTCTGCTTCTAAAGCTGCTGGTTTCTCAGGTTTCTCAGGTTTTCAGCTCACCTCCCTGCTAATCTTGTATTTGTGCGCAGAGCCTGTACACGCAACGTCACTGTGCTGGCCACGCCCCCCCTGCTCTGCCGGGCTCCTGCTATCTGCTCTCCCTGGATTCTTTCAGATAAAACATTAACCCCTTCAGCCAGAACACACTGAAGGCTTTACAACAGCAGCTGCAGATGTAAAGAGACACAGGATATGCCCTCCTCACCCTACAGACACAGAGCTGACACTGGAGCTGATCTGGAGGAGATGCAAAGAACAAAGAAGGTAGGGGGAAGATCCTGTGTGTATCAGCAGTGTCATTGTATAGCTAGAACTTGTAGTCCTACACATACAACATGCTGCGGAGTATCCCAGCAGACATGTCACTCAGGGCAGCATTTGCAGAGCAGGGGGAGGGGCAGAGTTTGTTATTACTGCAGGTAAACAAAGACCAGAAGACAACCAGGGAAATGAGGAAATATAGATTATTTTTGCCTAAAACTTGCTTAACTTAGTTGTATATTGCTGCCCATCAGATTTAAAGTACTATACATTTTTTTTTATAACTTGGACAACCCCTTTAAGAATATTTTCAGAAATGAATACCGGTAAGGTATTGGAAATGTGCATTTCAGAAAACTAGAAATCCACAAAACACATAACAATATCACAATTTACTGCTAAAGTAAAAGATATTAATTTACCAGTTGCTCTAAATCATACTAAATTCAAATTATACTTAAAGGGATTTCTCGAGACCTAGCTGGTTCAACAAAGCCACATTACTTACACAGAACACACTTATAGGAGGACATTTATAATATACTTATTGTTCCGAAGTGGCGTGGATCGGCCTCCCGGGAATCCAGTCCCATGACTCACTTCTTCTTAAAATCCAACTTCCACCAATGTGGCATCCTTTATCAGGTTTTCAGTCTGGGCTATGGATAGAATGTCACTTCCAATGTGGACAAGGGAAGGACTATCCCTCCATGGTACATGTGCAGGTGAGTTGATTCAGAAGTTTACCCATGCTGTTTGTTCAGTGACAGGAATAGCACTGGCCCTACACACTGCTAACATTGATGTTCTATCCATCCCTCAGGCATGAAACCTGGTAAAGAGCATGACGTCAGAGGAAACTAGATTTGAGAAGAGGAATGTCATGTAACCAGGTTCACGGAAGGTTGACCGATGAAACTGTGGAACACAAAATATACTACAAAGTTTCTCCTACAAGTATGTTCTTTGCAATTAAGGTGGCTTTGCTGGACATGCTAGGTTCCTGGAAAACTCCTTTAAGTTGGCAGTATTAACATATAGAAATACTGGCAATAAGAGTGCACTGTACAAGAAATGTCTAACCAGACATAATAGGCTAGGTAAACAAAGATACACAACCAAATAGCAAGCATGAAAGAGCAGGTACATTCTTAAAATGACAACTTCATGATCAATTATCTTTGTTGTCATTCACATATAGCATAAAGAAAAATGTCAAATATAAGATAGGTTAGGTCACATGGCATACAGATGTGTCCTTCCTTAAAGATGACCTTTCACCACTCCTGGCATGCCTGTATTAATATCTTCATGCATTTCCCATGTAATAACAATTCTGGAGCATCTATTCTATCTATCAATGTGTTTCTGTTTTGCCACCCAGTTGGCCTCTCAAGGGCTTTGTGATATTGTATTGAATTGCCTTAATCAGAAATTGTCATCTTTAGCCAATTCAAGGTAAAGGTGCACCCATCTGTAAGAGGAAGGATATAGACCCATACTGAGGATATAGAAAATAACATTAAATGGAGGGGATAGTGGAATTCTGAGGTCATAGGTTAAAATAGAAAAAAATCCCAGAGTAGTAACTTGCATCTGTAAGGGTGGGATTCATTTTATTTTAAAGTCGTATCTTGTTCTAGTATCTTGTTACCTTATTAATCATTGTATGTAACTGTAAAAAAGGTAAGGACCTCCATTTGGCATAAATACGAATTCTTAAAACGGATATCCTTTCCTCTAGTATGTTTCACTAAATTAATGCTTAATAAAAATTCATTTGTCATTTTTAAATGTCTACACAAAATCACTTCTAACTCATTTAGTAAATGACTTACTAAATGACTTACAAAATAAAAAAGGGGACTGAAAATGTTAAAAAAGCACAATTTAGAGGGGTGGTCCTATTGTTTATAGTTCAGGAGACCCAGCTCTCGTCACTCTTGACAATCAACTGCTTGAAGGGGCCCTTTGCTGTTCACCAGGCATGGAGCCATGCTTCTGCCACTGGTATTAGAGCTCACTCTAGGACAGGTCTGTAATAAACTTTAGTAGCAAGAATAGCCACTCTTGCTGGGGTGAAGGGACACACCATGGACTCTTGAGTCACCTGACCTCAGGATGTATAGAGAGTTAAAAGCGGGACCGCGAGACTGTTGCCAAAATATCATACTTTCCCGCTAGATCAGGGACAGGACAGTTGGAAGGTATGTTGTAATAATGTATTTTTCTAAAACAATATTAACATGTATAAATGCTGATTGCACTAAGAATAAAAAGCACACTCATTTTTTGTTGTATTGGCTAAAATTACTAAAAAACGTACAGAATTATCAGGACGGAAAGACAGCACTACTCACTAATTGTATCAGATACCAGCGGTGGCGGTGCCAGCGGTGTTAGGCCTCAGCCAATCAGGCCCCAGCGATGGAAGAGATGATAGATGACCGCAGCACTCTTTGTCTTCAATAATGTGAGAATTTATTCACTAACAAAACGACGTTTCGGCTACATAGAGCCTTTATGAAGCAAGAGTATACCAGAAGTGCACAACCTATAAATAGCAAAACCAGCAATTAGGGAGGCTGCCCTGTGTGGTTCAACCCCTCCCCCAAATGACATCACTTAGTGCATACATAAACAAAAATGTTTCACTGCGTTACAGTAATAGTGTAAATAATGTACTTATACTGATCAATCCCTGAACCAAAATAGCTCATAGAGTGAAATAAAGAGATAGAAAACCACACTCACGTTTTTCTAGTAAATAAACCTGGTATAGGTGGTGAACTGGACACGTGCAAATCCATGGCGTTGCTGTATACCAACCGCGCATGCGCTGTAGTGGTTGGCTCAGGGAAAAACTATGTCAAATATACAATTCCTTATTGCTTCCAAAACACTTTTCTAAACAAAGTATGAACTCTTCCTCCAGTAGGGAGGAGCACTTGCGCGGTGGCTGAAGAGAAAAATGCTTCTCCGTTCCACGGTTAGATTGTACTGTCGGAACGGAGGTAGAGTGGTTTGCGCATGCGCAAGCCGTAACTAGGCACCTGAGACGCTACCAGCCGCTCTATTGTTAAATCGTACTGGCAGAATGTAGTTATAGACATAGCGGTTTGACTGCGGGGAATATATGGTAGCTATAGTGCCCAACAGGGCACTGAGGCTTAAATAATGACAAGTGGCAAGTGATTTCCCTAAAACAACAGCATGAAAGAAGGTAATAGGTATTTTGCCTGTCTGAGGGACCTCATCCCTGTCATATCAAGACAACTAAGGTGCAATCTGCTAAGCGGCTGCATACTATTACTTTTATATTTATGTAGGTCACAAGGGGCCGTGTATTAGAAGTGGGCAGTGGTCTAATGTCTCCAATAGCCCGGTAGAAACTCTCCTGGAGGCGGGACCAAAGTCCTTTCAAGCACACTAGGTCGGCCTATACAATTCATGTCCAGTGTCTCACCCCATTTATGGGGGGGACACCGGTCAGAGAGGGGCTCGACCCACACCAAACACTCTTACACAGAAAACAGGTCATTTCCCCATATGGTGACCACAAGGACCATAGGTTCGACAGGGGAAGATCTGGATGGTCCATAGAAAATGTCCCAACCATATCCAGGCCCCACCTCGTGTACGGACGTGCACACTCACCCGGTTAAAGGACTTTTTTCCTATAAAGGACTTGTGTGGTATGTCATAAAATGGATTTACACAACAGCCTTATCTATACCAGTGAACAGATTTTGCATATTTTACGAGGAACCGAGGAGAAAGGAGCCTTCTTAAATAAACCCAACGTAGACCAGATTAGAAAAAGATGGGTGAACGAACGCAAACAACAGATAAATACGGAATTACACCTTTCAACACTAAGAGAATACTATAAAGTCTAGAGGATCCAGAGAGGCTTCAGAACACACCTACGCTCAATTTTATTTCCAAACAATCAGGATTTCTGTAACAAGTTTGAATTTATTGCTAATCGCTTCTCCATGGATATGATGTTATTAAACATTGAATATCTTCAAAAGGAACTGTTGGAATGTGGCAAATGAACTAAGGACTTTGAGACTCAACTCAAGGAAATGGTGAGCCCACAAGAGTACTCTACCATGTGTGAACAAACAAAAACTGAATTGGATAAACACCGAAACAATATTGAAACCACCAAAAGACAAAAATGGTACAGAGATGAGGAGGACTACCAGAAGGGAGACATCTATAAAAGGACACCATCTGTTGGAACCGGGAGGAATAGACCCCCAAGACGACAGAGGACTTCAAAACAGAGAGGACAGCGTACGATCTTCACAGATACAGAATCATCAGGCGACAACAGCGAGGACCAGACCTTTTTAGGCCAAAGAGACGTCCCAGGAGAAGCGGACGCAAACACAGGTGATTTAACAAAGGACAGTGTGAGAATTAACAGGTCCAAGAAACCTCCAGTGGGCAACAGAACACCACTACCACAGACACAGACAAAACCAACGAAACAACAATGATGGACACGAATCTTGTGGTAAATATTTCTTTTGAACTTTCACAAGAGGAGATACAACTCCTGGGGAAAGGCTTATCCTTTTGCCCATCTACCAATGTTGACTGGTTTGCAAATGAGATTGACCTGCACAATTTTTTTAGACGCATTAAGTTGAAAGTTTTTTTCAATGAGACTGGAGATACTAATAAGGTTACTGATATGGCACTTCGACTACCATGCGATACACTAAAACTGGGGGATGTGGGCCTTCGTAATGAAAGTGACTTTCAGCCACCCCTTAATAATAAAGCAATAGGGACCTTTATTTCTCTTGTCAGGTCTGAAATCGTGAGAATTAGACAGTCTACTCCACTTCAATTCCATGATTCCAACCTGAACAGGGAAGAAAACAAAGTCCTTTCCTCCCTTATTGCAAAGAGTGAAATAACAATCAAAGCAGCAGACAAAGGGGGTGCCATTATTATAATGGATACCTCCAAGTACATTTCAGAAATCAAAAGGCAGCTAAGGGAAGCAGAAGTCTATCAGCAACCAGATGGTGACCCTAAATTCTCCATCATGCGACAGATCAAACTACTTGTGGATAACGCCTTTGCCAATGACATAATTGATGAAAAATTACACAAATTCCTGATCATTGAACACCCGATGACACCTCTATATACACTGCCCAAGATCCACAAGGATCTACTGAATCCACCAGGACGTCCAATAGTGTCAGGAATAGATTCCATATTCTCACACGAAGCCATTTACTTAGACAAACTCCTGAGACCCTACGCCACAGGAGCCAGATCCTATGTGAAGGACACGACACACTTCCTTCTGAAACTACAAGAACTAAACTACGCTATGGGGGATACACTAGCATCCTTCGATGTTACAAGTCTATATACCAGCATCGACCATGAGAAGGGACTAGATGCCATCAGATGGGCCCTTGAAAAATCCACACTCCCACTAGAAAACACCTCTTTTGTCACATACCCATCCGCCCTTTTTCATCACGCAGAAGGGTGGATGAGGTACCGTATTTTTCGCCCTATAAGACGCACTTTCCCCGGTGTGTCTTATAGGGCGAAACCAAGTGAGTGCATCCATAAGGAAGTGCTCACTTGTACGTAGGGACCCCCATCAGACCTCAGATCAGCCCACCCAGCCACTTATAAAAACCTTACTTACCTGTCCTGCGCTGCCGCTGCCCTCCGGTCAGCGTCAGGTCATAGTGCGCGCCGGTAGGGAAAAGAGTGGAGCGTGGGACCGGAGGGCATCGGCAGCGCAGGACAGGTAAGTAATGTTTTTATAAGTGGCTGCGTGGGCTGATCTGAGGTCTGATGGGGGCACAAGACGCTCATCTGAGGTCTGATGGGGGCACAAGATGCTGATCTGAGGTCTGATGGGGGAACAAGACGCTGATCTGAGGTCTGATGGGGGCAAATACTGCTGTAATCTGAGGTCTGATGGGGGCACATACTGCTGTGATCTGAGGTCTGATGGGGGCACATACTGTTGATCTGAGGTCTGATGGGGGCACATTCTGCTGATCTGAGGTCTGATGGGGGCACATTCTGCTGATCTGAGGTCTGATGGGGGCACATACTGTTGATCTGAGGTCTGATGGGGGCACATTCTGCTGATCTGAGGTCTGATGCGGGCACAGTGGGCTGATCTGAGGTCTGGTGGGCGCACAGTGAGATGGTATGGGGGCACAGTGGGCTGATATGGGGCCATAGTGGGCTGATCTGAGGTCTGTTGGGGGTCTGACATGGAGGGCTGATGGAGGTCTGACATGGAGGGCTGATATGGGGGTCTGATGTGATGTCCTGAAATTTATGGGCAGTCTGATAAGAGGATCTGATGAAAAATATTTTTTCTTATTTTCCTACTCTAAAACCTAGGTGCGTCTTATGGGCCGGTACATCTTATAGGGCGAAAAATACGGTATATTAATGACATTTTCCTGGTTTGGAAGGGCTCTTTGGTAAAACTCCATGAGTTCCATGCCTATATTAACAACATCCACAAAGTGGATTACTGCGGGATTACTACAGCCAATTACTGCGGGTGAGGCGGATAGTGTCCGATGAGAATTTGGTTGATAACCGACTTGGCGCAATGAGTAAGAAATTTTTGGAACGCAAGTATCCCAAAAATTTGGTCAATAGACATTGCACACATGCTAAGGCACAAGACAGAGTACAACTATTGTCCACAACACAAAGACAAACAAAGACTAAACGAATACCCTTTGAATCGACTTATACCCCACTCAGCGGTCGCATTGGACAGGTCTTGAAACACAATGTCTTTCCCAGACATAGAAGAGTTTCAAAATCCACCACTCTTATCCTACAGGAGAACTAGAAACCTAGGGGACAAATTGATACGCTTGTGATGAATGATACAATACAGATTCCCTCTAGAACAGGTTGCTACCCCTGCCTGAACTGCTGCAACTGCAACAGTATGATAAAGGGGA
Organism: Rhinella marina; assembly: GCA_900303285.1. Lineage (NCBI taxonomy): Eukaryota > Metazoa > Chordata > Amphibia > Anura > Bufonidae > Rhinella > Rhinella marina. The sequence goes on along the minus strand of ONZH01023521.1, from coordinate 54,229 downwards.
AGACATTCTCCCATCCAAGATCAGGGAAATGTTATAATATAAAGAACTTTTACACATGTTCAACTGAATTTGTCATCTACACATTACAATGTCCGTGTGGGTTACTATACATAGGAGAGACCACACAACCATGCAAACTAAGGATCAACCACAATAGGTACACAATCAGGAAACTCCTATCAGGGAAACAAGGCCCCAAAGATGTAAACCTGGTTGTACTACCAGTACCTGAGCATTTTGCGAAGATGCAACATAATGTGACTCAACTGAGATTCAGAATTATTGATGGCACTCCCTCCTTACGTAGGGGTGGCGATCGGGAACGTTTACTGAAAAAAACTCTAGAACCCAAGGGTTTAAGGTGGGGTCCCTCTTCTGGGATCCCTGTGTATTTTATGCTATTTTATGTGATCTGAGTATTGTATGATATGTAACTAAGTTATACCCAGCATTAGCTGTGCTTTCTAATTGTCACCTTTTGCACTAAATGGCTTTACTTCTTCTTTTTTCTGTAGGACCACCACACTCACACTTTGAGCCTAACACTGGACTACCATTGGACGTTTGGTGACCCTGCGGGTGATGTAAGGTGGACCCATAACACAGGGACTAAATGATATGGGTGGCATAGCCTTCCATGCGATCTAATTGTCTTATGGCAGTCAAACTGGACTTGCTCCCTTTATTTTGAGTTTTTTTCCTCCTGGCAACACAGCTAGGTGACTGCACATATTCTTTCCTTCAGGGTACCGTACACGAGGTGGGGCCTGCATATGGTTGGGACATTTTCTATGGAACCATCCATCTTCCTCCGTTGAACCTATGGTCCCTATGGTCACCATACGGGGAAATGACCCGTTTTCTGTGTAAGAGTGTTTGGTGTGGGTTGAGCCCCTCTCTGACCGGTGTCCCCCCCCCATAAATGGGATGAGACACTGGACATGAATTGTATAGGCCGGCCTAAAGTGCTTGAAAGGACTTTGGTCCCGCCTCCAGGACTCCCGGAGAGCTTCTACCGGGCTAGTGGAGACATTAGACCACTGCCCACTTCTAATACACGGCCCCTTGTGACCTACATAAATATAAAAATAATAATATCCAGCTGCTTAGCAGATTGTCGCCTTAGTTGTCTTGATATGACAGGGATGAGGTCCCTCAGACAGCCAAAATACCTATTACCTTCTTTCATGGTGTTGTTTAAGGGAAATCACTTGCCACTTGTCATTATTTAAGCCTCAGTGCCCTCTTGGGCACTATAGCTACCATATATTCCCCGCAGTCAAACCGATATGTCTATAACTACGTTCCGCCAGTACAATAGGGCGGCTGGTAGCGTCTCGGGCGCCTAGTTACGGCTTGCGCGTGCGCAAACCACTCTACCTCCGTTCCGACGGTACATTCTAACCGCGGAACAAGGAAGCAGCGCTACGAGAGTTTTTCTCTTCAGCCACCGCACAAGTGCTCCTCCCTACTTGAGGAAAACTTCATACTTTGTTTAGAAAAGTGTTTTGGAAGCAATAAGGAATTGTATATTTGACATAGTTTTTCCCGCCCTGAGCCAACCACTACATGCGCGGTTGGTATACAGCAACGCCATGGATTTGCACGTGTCCAGTTCACCACCTATACCAGGTTTATTTACTAGAAAAACGTGAGTGTGGTTTTCTATCTCTTTATTTCACTCTATGAGCTATTTTGGTTCAGGGATTGATCAGTATAAGTACATTATTTACACTATTACTGTAACGCAGTGAAACATTTTTGTTTATGTATGCACTAAGTGATGTCATTTGGGGGAGGGGTTGAACCACACAGGGCAGCCTCCCTAATTGCTGGTTTTGCTATTTATAGGTTGTGCACTTCTGGTATACTCTTGCTTGATAAAGGCTCTATGTAGCCGAAGCATCGCTTTATTGGTGAATAAATTCTCACATTATTGAAGACAAAGAGTGCTGCGGTCATCTATCATCTCTTAGAAAACATACAACACACTATTATTAATATTTGATGTAAAACATTACTGTTATACGAGAGGACCTCCCAGAAAAGCAACATTTGCACAGTTGGTGTAATGCACAAGGAAATAGGTTTTTCTGAGCACCACCCAGTGGTACTGGTCATTAGAGAGGACCTGTGAGCTTTACTGACATCATTGTTTTCATAAAATCTTGCATTCCCCATAAAATAACAATTCTGAAGCACATTTTCTTATAACTGTGTTGTATCATTTCTCTGTTAATTCTTATTCTGATGTTTGAATGTAACAGATGGGTGATACAATTTGTAAAAGTGATGTGTTCCTACACATTTCAACTTTGGCCACATTGATTGGACTGTGTCACAGTTTATAGGATCACACTCCCAACTGGTAAAGCCCAGGCTAAATTTTAGTTAAATGCGAGGCCACACTTAATTTCGACTGACGTGAGCCAGTAAATATACGTTTAGAACACCTCATAGCATAAGTAAGAGTGAGGGACAGATGCAATCAGAAAACACTCCAAGTAGTAGTGAGTAGTGCTAAATGGAATTGGGCAACATTAACTGGGTAATGTCCCTGAGATATGATGAGGTAAGGAATTCTGCCCAATACCACATCTAGATAAACTCAGTGATTGGACCTGTTGTACTGCCCTGAAGTGGTGTAAAGCCTCTGGTTACAGACCAGAGGTCCTAACCCAAGTAATTGCATGAGAAAGGAACCTGAGAGTGGTTATGGACCGCTGCCTATTTATATTATGCTGTGGTCTACTACTGTTTTCCAGACTGTGCAGACTATGATAATAGATACTCCTACAGAGTGGAGAATCGCCTGATACACCTGGAGCAGACAGCTATAAGATACTGTTTTGCTTATTTGGTAATTGCCAAGCTTGTTGCCACTGCCTAAAGTTGTTTTAGGAGAAACCTGTTAATGGGATGAACTCTATGAAACCAGTCATGGGGCTTACCTTGTTGATTAAAACCATAACTTTCTTTCCCATTTCATTGCCATATTTAAGACAAATGTTTTTAAAAATATGCAAATAAAAATTAAAGTCCACTAAGGATAGGCCCTGGATGCTTGGTTCACCTTAACTCCTCAGCTATACTTCCCTGGTTAATACATTGACAGGGCCAACCATGCATACTTAATAGGGTTGTTCCTGCTTACTGATGCCCTTTAATCGAATAATCTCAGGACTTTAATGAGAAGAGAGTAGATCTAGTTAACATTACACATGATCCACATAATTTTACAATCAATATTCACATTTAAAGGTTATGTGTCAGCAGATTTGTACCTATGAAACTGTCTGACCTGTTGCATGTGCGCTTGGCAGCTGATACTATATGCAAATGAGCCTCTAGGAGTAATGGGGGCGTTGCCATTACTCTTGGAGGCTCAGCTCTCTCTGCAACTGGCATGCTGTTTGCACTTTGATTGACATGGCCTGGTTTTGCGTGATCACATTTATACTACCTGGCCCTGTCAACGTGTAATATGACTTTCACAACTACTGCCACCTGTACTAGACTCGGTGTACAGGAACAAGCTTAGGCTAGTAACACCTAAAGTTACTTTTTCTTAGCTATTCTTTGATTCTGAGCTTGAATTTGTTACCTTGTTCTAGCCGTCTTTGTTGCATAGTTTTTAGGCTGCCTTCACAGGCACCAGACATTCCTTCATCTGAAAATCAATTTCATTCGTCAGAATGGGGATGTTTTGAGGGCAAGCACATAGATTTCTTGAAGATATTCAGATGACTTGAACTGATTTTCTTTTGAAGAACTTTCTGCATCAAAATCTGCTGGAAGTGAAGACACCCATAGGCTTCTGATTTAGGGTCAGGCCATAAGCTTGTCATTTTACTATTATGTCCTATGGCTGTTGTATTCTCTGGTTATGAATTGTCCTGTGTTACTGAAAACATCAGCTGTCTTTTCAAAACAGCAAAGTCCTCTTCAAATCTTCTTGCACAGGAAATCAAGGACTCCTTAAACTCCAATCCTCAGGCTTTATTATTTATATAACCTAGCACCAAACTATATGAGCAATAATACAATATGTTGTATGTTAAGGCTGTGTTCACACGTCAGTTATTTGATCAGTTATTTCCATCAGTTATTGTGAGCTAAAACCAGGTGTGGGTCAAAAACACAGAACAGGTGCAGATCTTTTCATTATACCTTACCTCTGTGTAGGCTTCACTACTGGTTTTGGCTCACAATAACTGATGGAAATAACTGATGGAAATAACTGATGTGTGATATAGCCCTTAACATAGTTATGTTTATATTCTAAATATTAACCACTTCCCGTCCGCCCGTTGACTATAAACATCCGGGAAGTGATTATCTATCTCTGAATGGACGTTTCTGAACGTCCATTCAGAGATAGCAGCTGCACGCTAATCGTGCAGCTGCACAGTGGGGTACCTGCTGTCAGTGACAGCAGGGTACCCCAAAGAGAAGGCAGGGGTCCCAGGGGTCCCTGCCTTCTAGATCGCTGTATACACAGCGCTCAACGAGCGCTGTGCATACAGATCAGAAAGCGCTATTGCGCTTCCTGTTCCGGCCCGGCGGTCACGTGATCGCCGGGGCCGGAAGATCATAGATCTGATCAGCCCTGCACTGAGGCTGTACAGCATATTATTATGCTGTACAGCCTCTCTGGGGATGTATTTCCCCTGTAACTGGGGCTACTATGTCAGCCCCAGTTACAGGAGAAATCAAGTGTAAAAAAAAAAAAAATAAGTGAAGTTAAATGTCCCCCTGAGGTCTTGTATGACCTTATGGGGGACACAAAGTGTAAAAAATAAAATAAAAAAATAGAGTATTATAAAAAAAAATCACATATATAAAAAAAATTATTTCCCCCAAAATATTTCATTTAAAAAAGTTACAAATAAAAATAAATAAATAAGATAGACATATTTGGTATCACCGCGTCCGAAACAACCGGCTCTATAAAAATATCACATGATCTACCCCATCAAGTGAACTGCGTAAAAAAGATCTAATAAAAATTATGCCAAAACAGCTTTTTTTGTTGCATCACCTACCAAAAAACATAGTATCAAACAATCAAAAAGTCGTATGCATCCCAAAATGGTAGCAATAAAAATGTCACCTCATCCCGCAAAAAATGAGCCCCCACACAAGATTATAGCCCGAAAAATGAAAAATAAAATGGCTCTTAAAAAATTGCAACACAAAAACATGATTTTTCTTCTAAAAATGCTCTTATTGTGTAAAACGTAAAAAAAAAAAGACATATTTGGTATCGTTGCGTCCGTAACAACTGGCTCTAAAAAAAATCACATGATCTACCCCATCAAGTGAACGGTGTAAAAAACAATATAGAAAAATGCCCCTAAACTGCTTTTTTTTTTTTTTGTTAACCTCTCAAAAATTAGATTAAAAAGTGATCAGAAAGCCGGATGTACCCCAAAATGGTGCCAATAAAAAGCACAGCTTGTCCCGCAAAAAATAAGACCTCACGCAGCTCAGTCCACAAAAAAGTTAAAAAGTTATCACTCTTACAAACCATGACAAAAAATTCCATGTTAGAAAATGCAGATGCTGCTCCTCCCCTTCTGAGCCCTGGCGTATCCCCAAATAACAGTTTACGACCACATGTGGGGTGTTTCTGCAAACTGCAGAATCAGGGTAATAAATATTGAGTTTTGTTTTGTTGTTAACCCTTGATGTGTTACAGGAAAAAAATGATTAAAATGGAAAATCTGCAAAAAAAGTGAAATTTTGAAATTTCACATCTATTTTGCTTTAATTCCTGTGGAATACTTAAAGGGTTAACAACATTTCTAAAACCAGTTTTGAATAGTTTGAGGGGTGTAGTTCCTAAAATGGGGTAATTTATGGGTGGTTTCTATTATGTAAGCCCACAAACTGACTTCAGAACTGAACTGGTCCTTAAAAAAATTGATTTTGCAAAAATTGCGTCTAAAATTCTAAACCTTCTACTGTCCTAAAAAAATAAAATGACACTACCAAAATGATGCCAACATAAAGTAGACATATGGGGAATGTAAATTAAAAAGTATTTTATGGGGCATCACTATCTGTCTTAAAAGCAGAGAGATTGAAATTTAGAAAACAATGAATTTTTTCAAATTTTCGTTAACTTTTGGATTTTTTTAATAAATAAAATTAAAACTTATCGACTCAAATTTACCATTAACTTGAAGTACAATGTGTCACGAGAAAACAGTCTCAGAATCGCTTGGATAAGTAAAAGCGTTCCAAAGTTATTTCCACATGAAGTGACACATGTCAGATTTGCAAAATTAGGCCTGGTCAGGAAGGGGGGAAATGGCCCAGAGCTGAAGTGGTTAAGATGAAAAATTTAAAGAGAAATTAAGAACATTTTATGTATGAAATGAAGACACTAGGGGACATTTATCAGCTTCTGTACTCCAGAATAAAAGTCGTCAAAAAGTCACAAGGTTTGGTGCACACCCCACTTGTGATCATTTTTGTGGTCTTGTGTCCCACATGCCACTTTTCTAAAAAGTGGGTTGAGTGGGGTGGGGAGTGAGTGGTGCAGGGCTAAGCCAGCTTGGCACTTTACTTATACTCTCCACCAGGAAACTGGAGTAGATTGTACTTGATACTAGCTCTTTTGCTGGCATAAACTTTGCCATCTGGTGCTGGCAGTGGATAGATTAAGACCAGTGTTCAATAAATGCCCCTCATTGTGTTAAAAACACACATATTTTATTTTTTCCCTTTCTTGTTTAATGTAATTAGTAATTAATACATTTCAATTTACAAGTTTTCTTAATATCACCTCGCATGATATTGCCACTATGCCATCTGCTTTGGTACTATGGACCTAGCTGTCTGGATTAAGTAGCACCTGCTGCCAACTTGTAGGCATCCAGAGAGAGAAATGTATTTACAGGAAAAAATAATTCTTACATTCAAGCATTTGTTAAGCAGAAGGTTTCATAGACTTAAGGATTTTGAGTTTCTTAAACACTGAGGACTACAGGTGCAAGTATAATGACCTGATACTGTCTGCTGCACATGTATGCTCATACATTAAATCTAATATGATATTAAGGTAAAAAATGTTTTCACCCTGTGCTTACCATTTATATTCTGACCAGTATATTCTTATTTTTAGAACACACAGCAAATGTATATTCTGTTATTCTACTTCCCTGAAAACAGATGTAACTAATGGTGGCTTCACTTGGTACGGTATATGACAGGAAAACTTAAACAGTGTCTTGTCTGCTCACTTTATGAACTAGTTTCATTATGTCTATGAATCAGAAAGAGACGCTTATTCGTAGTTTCAATATGTCACTGAATTGCCGGTAACACATTATTTAATATGTTTTCATTATGTGTAAATGTGAATTCAAAGTAAACAATGGAAAATAAGTAGGAGATTCCAGTAGAAGCCTACAAATTCAAATAATATCTTCATATTTTGTTCTTCATATTATGTGCTAGAACATCAATTATTATACAAAACCACTACATAGTTTTTGTATACACACTATAAATATAACACTATATATACTAAATGCTATAACATTTAATAATGTGTTAGTTAATTGATTATTTTCAATAGGCATATGTAAATGATAAAAAATGGAATAAGCAGTGCTCTTTGTTTAACTTGCCTCTTTCCATAAGTCTGTGATTAAGATCTTTTCCTAACTCCTCTAGACTCCAATCAAGGGAATTAATCACAATTACACCCACCTCTCTATTTAATGTGGAATAGTGACCATTGATGGCCACTTTGTACTGGAAAATAATGGTTCAAAGTGGGACCTATTCTTATTAGGCATTAGTGGATACAGAGGTTACATCGTTATCTAGTTCGTATGGTTGAAAAAAGACATGTCTATAAAGTTCATCCAGGGGATGGGAGATGATGAGAATTAAGGGAAGGGGACGGTTGTCCAGTATTAGTATTTTTATATATGACTTGTAGGGAGTTAAAAAAAATAGACGCTATCCTCAGTCTCATCAATTCTTTGGATTGGTCAGTGTGAGTATGGCTTCTTTAATATTTTTAAAGCCCATGTGAGCATATATAAAAGATGCAGCTTGATGATCCTATTAAGAAATCAAATTTCTCATGAAACAAAATCAATACAAAATTGCGAAATTGTATCACAACCACTGGGTGGCTACACATAGACATACACAGGATCTCCTATATATAGCATCTCATGAGTATTTCAAAGCTGGTCTATTTTCGCTTCACATTTCAAAATACAGATGTGTCCACCCTTACATTATCTCAAATTTTGTTAAGGACTACATTTTTTTTATGAAACAAATTCAATATAAAATCACAACAAGTTAACAAAACCACTGGGAGGCCATAGATGGGTAGATATAGAATAAACATCTTGTGACAGAATATCTCAAAATCAAGTTTTTTTTTTATTGTGGAAATCCTGTATCACAAATCTTAGTATATGTTAAGCCAAATGTAAATGTAAGGAAGGGCACATCCTGCATTATAAATATCTGAGATGGAATTTTCTCTTTCCAGCAACCCCAAACAATTGTTTAATACCTTTAATTCTCTATTCTGTTTCCGAGCGCCCCCTCCCACACACCTCAGCTGAAGACTTTGCCTCATATTTAAAAGATAAAATTGGTAAAACCAGTGAAAGCTTCAAGCCACCCTCACTACCTCCTACACAGCTACCCAGTACACTCCCTACAAAACACAGTTTACCACTGTCACAGAAGAAAAGCTCTCCACCTTAATCTCCAGATCACACCTCACCACCTTTTTCCTTGACCCAATCCCATCTCCAACCTCACCACTATAGTTATCCCTGTCCTAACTCACCTCTTCAACCTATCGCTAAGCACTGTTGTCTTCCTTTCCTCTTTTAAACATGCAACCTTCACACCCATACTCAAGAAGCCCTCCGTGGACCCATCCTTTTTTTCCAGCTATTGCCCCATCTCACTACTCCGATTTTTTTTTTAACAAATCTCTTTTTATTGAAAATTTTGTGTTATATAGAGTACAGTATTGGAAAGAGATTGAATATAAACATACAACCGTAAAATGTAACAATTCTCCAAAGTTGCATTTATTACATAAGTATCAAAGGGAGAGCGGGTAAGGGGAAAGGATCAGGGGATGGGTATAGGGAGAGGGGGCAAGGGGAAGTATTAGGGAGGGGGATGTAGGAAGAGGGGGGAAGGTAGTGTGACCTCCTCAAGTGTATAAGAGGTAGGCCAATCCACCCTAGAGAGGACAGAGAGGGGACCATGGATATGGGTTCTGAAGGGGAAGGTGAAAATAACGAGATACATGTCTGGTTCTGGGAAGGGGAAAAGGGAGGGAAGGAAAGGGAGATAGCATGTCCACAACCAGAGTACGAGACGTAGTGATAGTCATGTGTTATTGTAACCTGTCTTTCAGTTTTTAGATACAAGTTAGTATACTCTCTATGGAGGATTTCAGAAAATAAGCAGATATAGTGAGTCCTGTGCCACAGTAAACCCATATTAAGTGCACAAAATAAGGGAGGAGTACTATTAAGTATGTTTCATGCAAAATTCTCTCCAACGAGCCACAGTTTTTGAAACTTATGATGATTCCTATTAGCCCAGCTGGCCAATTCTTCCATAAGATATATTTGAGCAACCTTCTCTTTCCACATCTCAAAGGTAGGCGCAGTTTGGTTGAGCCAAAGCAGTGGAATCAATAACCTAGCTGCCTGAATAAGTAGTGTGGGTAGGTCATTGTGTGAAGGGCACCATGGGCTCGATGATAACCATAACAGGACAGAGGTGGAAGAGAGCATGATATTGGTCTTACAAATCTCATTAACCCTATTTTCAATCATAGCCCAATAAGGTTGGATCAGTGGGCAGTCCCAAAATAAGTGACCTAGTATACCCTCAGTTTGTGCACATCTCCAACAGGAGTTTGAATCAGACAAACCCATTTGATAGAGTTTATGGGGGTCATTATACCATCTTGTCATGGTTTTATAGGAATGTTTTTGAATTTTAACACACCTAGAGAAGCCAATGCGATCTCAGATGAATCTGAAAGATTTCAGCTTCAGTAAATGATCGATCTAGGTCTTTTTCCCATAGTGTAATATACGCTGGGGTAGCATCAACTGGTAAAAAAGATAGATATTTATATAACACTGATATGCTATGTCTAGGGATTGTAGCATTATGAGAAAATGTTTCAAACCAAGTGACATTACTTTTAGCAGAGAGAATAGGCACTAGAGCTAGGCAGGACCGCCTGAATTCCAGCCTATCCAAAAAGGCCTCACCTCCTGTGTGTTCCGAGCAAAGAGTGTCAATGTTTTCTTTAGTGACAATCCCAGACATCAAAGTGGTAATGGAAACATCACCCAGACGTTTCCAAAAGTATGGAGTAATCTGAGTCTGCGGTTTCAGCAAAAATGGGATTAAGGAGGATGGCATGTCATTTGGAGGGCTGGAAAACAAGGTAACAGCAGAGCGTAAAGCATGTATATTAAGGTAAATGCCTTTCGTTAAACCTAGGGGTGTAACGCCTGGTATCTCAATACCCCAAAGACCTGCCAGTTGTTGTTCAGTAGCCATCTCTATGTCCAATCCCAAAATTCTGAAAGGGGGGATACAGAGCTGTAACCATCTCTTGAGCTGAATTGCTCTGTAATAAAGTAAAGTAGTAAAGTGTAAATATCTGGAAGGCCAAACCCTCCCTGTGTGCGAGCCTTGATGAGGCGACTATATGTTATCCTCGGTTTTTTGCTTTTCCATAGAAATGAGGTAAATATCGATTTAACTTGTAAAAAGAAATACCTTGGTAAATGAATAGGGACCATCTGTAGTAGATACAAAAGTTTCGGTAGAATGTATCCAATCCAAAAGTAAGAAAAAAATCATATGCGGCACTCACCGATATCTTCGCAGACTTTTTGTACAAAAACGGGTATGCTGGACTATGGCTTCATGCAGAGCACAACCGAAGTATCATTTGACCTGGTGCATGTGAGTTCCATTACTCCATTTGTCGCTAAATGGACTGTTGTTTAGTGCAGTGCCATCCTGTATTTGTTTTCTTTCCTCCTCTTTTTGGATTGTTTGGTAGAATGTATGTTTGTAAGAGGTTCTTGTGCCACAACCATGAGACATAGGGTAATGAGAGGCTGTTGAGTTGATTTTTAGTAAGGTGGAATAGTTGGCAGAGTATAACTTTCCAATGTCTTTGGTTATGGAGATGCCTAAGTATGTCAGATCAGCAGGACGCCACTTAAAGGGGAATGCACTCTGCAACTCTGTGACTGTTTTGTTCTGGAGGGATATGTTTAATGCTTCTGATTTTGAGTAGTTGATTTTAAAATTAGATAAGGAACTAAACGTATCAAAAAGAGACATAATATGGGGAAATGCCTGAACAGGGTTGGTGATTAGTAATAATAGGTTGTCTGCAAAGGCAGCACATTTATGTTCCACCCCCTTGACCTTAAAACCTCCAATGTGCGGATTACATCTAAAGGCTTGTAGCAGAATTTCCATGCCTATAACAAATAGAGTGGGGAAAGAGGAGAGCCTTGGCGTGTACCATTACTTATCTCAAATGGGGGCGAAAGGGTGCCATTAACCCTGACTCTAGCACCCGGGCAGTTATACAAGGTCATAATCGAGTTGATAAAGGCGTCTGGGATGCCAAATTTATGCAGGGTACGCTGCATGAATAACCAGCTGACCCTATCGAATGCCTTCTCGGCATCTGTTCCTAGAAGAATCAAGGGGATGTTTTTATGGGAGGCCAGTGTGATAGCATGTAAAATCCTGCATGAATGAAAATGACCTTCCCTGCCTTTTATAAAGCCTGCTTGATCTGGATGGATGATACGCGGGGTGATAGCATTTAATCTGGCAGCAAGAAGTTTGCCCCAGACTTTTACGTCAATGTTAAGCAGGGAGATGGGCCGATAGCTGCTGCACTCTTTAGCATCCTTGCCCTCCTTGGGCAAAATAGTAATGGTCACCTCCAGGACCTGCTTAGGAAGAGGGGCACCTTCAGCGAGAGCCATACACCAACTGGTCATATGGGGAAGAAGTGTGGGGAGACCATCTGGACCAGGTGCCTTACCTTGTGGCATTGATTTTATAATGTTTTGGACTTCTGTTTGAGACATAGGAGAAAGTAAGGAGTTACGTTCTTCTTCTGATATGCTAGGGAGGTTAAGAGAAGAAAGAAACTGATCAATCCGATCTCTATTCGTTAGCTGTGTAGGTGGGTCTATTTGGGAGGTAGGTGAAGACAGATTGTACAGTTTAGTATAAAAGGAGTTAAACTCGTTGGCAATCTCTTTAGTAGAAGAGAGTAATTGGCCTTGATTATTTTGTATATGATGGATATATAGGGAGTCCTTACGTTTTTTCAGTAAGTGGGTCATCAATCTGCTGCCTTTATCTCCGTGAGCATAGTTTTAAATTTGGTATACTGGTATGCCTTTGCACATTTTATATTCAGGTGTTCTTTAAGTTGTTTCCTAAGCGAGAGTAAATCATCTTGTTTTATCATGGAAAAGGATTTCTTTTGCAGGGATTCCATGGCAGCAATTTGACCAAGTAGAGAGTTTAGTTTCTTTTGCCTATCCTTTTTAAGTTTGGTACCAAGAGCAATAAATTCTCCCCTAATGAAGGCTTTGTGAGCTTCCCAGGTTATGGTATGTGAAGTGTCTGATGGTTTATTATTCTAAAAATATACAGACAGTTTGTGAGTAATGTCTGCAACGTTCTTCTCCATGTCCAGGATAGTCTCATTCAGTCTCCACTGCCATTCTCTCGGTGTGAGGTCGTGAAAAGACAAGTTTGAGGAGACAGAGGCGTGATCTGAAACTGATATCTGGCCAATGGAAGAGCTTTTAAGAGCTCCTAGATGACCTTCTGAAATAAATATGTAATCCAATCTTTGAAAGGACTTGTGGACCGCAGAGAAGAACGTGTATTCTTTGGTAGATGGATGGAAAGCACGCCATGTATCCACCAGGTGTAGGTCATGTAAGCTTTTTTGAATACTGCCTAATGATTTTTGTGATATGGACGAGTTACCCGTAGAAGTGTCAAGGAAAGGGTTTAGAGAAATGTTAAGGTCTCCGCTTACTACTTTAAGGCCTTCGGCAAAGTCCTTAAGTTTCTCCAGGACTGATTTTACCCACTTGTGTTGGTGTGAGTTGGGAGCATATAGCCCAGCCAGTGAGACTAATGTATGACCAATTTTACCTTTCACGAAGAGGTAACGTCCCTCTGGGTCAGACTGAGTGAGATCAGGGATAAATGGGACATGTTTCGAGATGGCTATGCTGACTCCTCTGGCTGCAGATCTGAAAGTGGAATGAAAGCACTGATTAAAGTGGCAAGTAATATGCAAAATAACCGTGGAGCCCCAGTTATGGGTCTACAACACAGTGAAAGCCAGATATCCCTCAAAGGAAGGAAAACCAAGCAAAGGGGTGTCCCCATTACAGAGATCACCAAATCCACCATATTAAGTGGCCCCTATGTCAAGATCCCGCTCTTTTACAAGCTTTAAGGATGTGACGGGGAAAACCTAAGCCAGTTATCCATCCACAGACAGCTGTTTTGGGGTATTGCCCCTCATCAGTGTGGAGTAGGATTTTGGATAACCGGGAGCAATGCTTTGGAGACTACCCTTTGAGCGATATCTGGCTTTCACTGTGTTGTAGACCCATAACTGGGGCTCCACGGTTATTTTGCATACTACTGTTTCCCAGGGAGCTTTGCACTTTGGATTGCTGTGTTGAGACTCTTAAATGAGGCTCCACGGTGTTTTTTGTGGCTGGTCTCCCTGAGATCAGCTATTGTTTTGTTTAAAGTGGTAAGTAGGCAGCTTGGGAATACTGGATGACTTGATGTGGGTCTCCTGCAAAAAACAAATGTCAGTTTTGCATTTTTTCAGAAGAGTGATAACTTGCGATCTTTTTTGAGGGGTGTTTAAGCCCTGTACATTAAAGGTTGTGAAGGTCAAGGATGTCATGCTCAATACTCTGGTTGTGGAATAGTAGAAAGATAACAGACAAAATTGAGGCTATGTAAAGAAAAATAAATCTGTTCAGAATATTACAGAAGATGGAAAATATATATACGCAAATTTACATATACAGTGCCTTGCGAAAGTATTCGGCCCCCTGGAACTTTTCAACTTTTTGCCACATTTCAATTGTGAAGTGGAACGAAATTTATTGGATCATTTAAACTTTTTTTGTAATAATAAAACTGAAAAGTGGGGTGTGCAAAATTATTCGGCCCATTTACTTTCAGTTCAGAAAACTCACTCCAGAAGTTCATTGAGGATCTCTGAATAATCCAATGTTGTCCTAAATAACTGATGAAGATAAATAGAATCCACCTGTGTGTAATTAAGTCTCCGTATAAATGCACCTGCTCTGTGATAGTCTCAGGGTTCTGTTTAAAGCACAGAGAGCATCATGAAGACCAAGGAACACACCAGGCAGGTCCGTGATACTGTTGTGGAGAAGTTTAAAGCCGGATTTGGATACCAAAAGATTTCCCAAGCTTTAAACATCCCAAGGAGCACTGTGCAAACAATCATATTGAAATGGAAGGAGTATGAGACCACTGCAAATCTACCAAGACTCGGCCGTCCCTCTAAACTTTCATCTCAAACAAGGAGAAGACTGATCAGAGATGCAGCCAAGAGGCCCATGATCACTCTGGATGAACTGCAGAGATCCACAGCTGAGGTGGGTGAGTCTGTCCATAGGACAACAATCAGTTAAACACTTCACAAATCTGGCCTTTATGGAAGAGTGGCAATAAGAAAGCCATTTCTCAAAGATATCCATAAAAAGTCTTGTTTACAGTTTGCCACAAGCCACCTGGGAGACACACCAAACATGTGGAAAAAGGTGCTCTGGTCAGATGAAACCAAAACTGAACTGTTTGGAAACAAAGCAAAATGATATGTTTGGCATAAAAGCAACACAGCTCATCACCCTGAACACACCATCCCCACTGTCAAACATGGTGGTGGCAGCATAATGGTTTGGGCCTGCTTTTCATCAGCAGGGACAGGGAAGATGGTTAAAATTGATGGGAAGATGGATGGAGCCAAATACAGGACCATTCTGGATGAAAACCTGTTGGAGTCTGCAAAAGACCTGAGACTAGGACGGAGATTTATCTTCCAACAAGACAATGACCCCAAACATAAAGCAAAATCTACAATCGAATGGTTCAAAAATAAACGTATCCAGGTCTTAGAATGGCCAAGTCAAAGTCCAGACCTGAATCCAATTGAGAATATGTGGAAAGAGTTGAAAACTGCTGAAAACGCTCTCTATCCAACCTCAAAGAGTTCGAGCTGTTTTGCAAGGAAGAATGGGCAAGAATTTCAGTCTCTAGATGTGCAAAACTGATAGAGACATACCCCAAGCGACTTGCAGCTGTAATCGCAGCAAAAGGTGGCGCAACAAAGTATTAATGCAAGGGGGCTGAATAATTTTGCACGCCCCACTTTTCAGTTTTATTATTACAAAAAAAGTTTAAATGATCCAATAAATTTGGTTTCACTTTACAATTGTGACCCACTTGTTGTTGATTCTTCACCAAAAATGTAAAATGTTATATCTTTTTGTTTAAAGCCTGGAATGTGGCAAAAGGTTGAAAAGTTCCAGGGGGCCGAATACTTTCGCAAGGCACTGTACATAAAACCCATATATATATGGGCGGGTTTGTGAGTCAAGATGCGACACTGCCCCAGAGGAGCTTGTGTCCTTGCCGCCCTGAAAAACAGAGTGTGCGTGGAGGGCAAGAGTTCACTATCCCAACCCGGCAACACAGCCCCGCCCTTCTAGGACATCATTAAAATGCATGACAGATAACATATGTGAGAAAATGGCAGTATGATTATAAGCTCTTAAGTGACTCCAAGAACAGCTAACAAGCTGAAAGGAAAAAGTCATGCATATGAAGAGCATTGTCTAGAACGGAGAAGACAGCTAGAGAGAACTCTAGGATGTAACATGAAAGCACACCTTATATGGGGGATTTATATCATCATAGTGCTCAATCAACACAATAGTGATAACAAAAAGGTGTGGAGGTGGTAGCAACAGACAGTGATCAAAAAATAAAAAATAAAAAACTAAAAAACTGATGAAAACTGGAAAACCTGAGGAACTCAGAACTCCAAGTCTTGGTAGTCTCCAGTCTTGGCCTTTAGTGATTGCCCTCACAGAGTATCTCCGGGGATGTCCTGGAGTGGGTGTTAAAGCTGTAGCTCTTCTATTGGACTTATTCAATTCTCCACTTACTGTTCGGTGATTTCTTTCTGGTAACCGTCGACCATGTCTCCAGTGGTGGAAGCGGGGGTAGCTTGTTTAAAGCGATATCCACAGTGAGCCAAGAGTCAATGTGAAGGGGAGCAATATGCAACACTGCCCAGGCCGCAGGTAGATCTGATGGCAAGCGAATGGTGCAGCGTCTGCCATTTTTGCTGAATGTTAATCCAAATCGGAATAGCCACCTGTATGGTATTCTGGAATTGCGGAGGTCGTCAGTAAGCGGCTTCAGAGCTCTCCTTTTCATGAGCGTGGAAGACGCTAGATCTTGGTAAAATAAAATGGTGTCACCATTAAGGGAGAGATCCTTTTTCTCTCTAGCAGCGCTGAGGATGGCAGCGGTGTCTCTAAAACTCAGGAGACAACAAATAACGTCCCTGTGGGGATCGGCTTGTTGGAGTGGTGGACGAAGAGATCTGTGGATCCGCTCTATGATCACGCTCTGTGCTCTGTCTTCCCCCAGTAGCTCCGAAAAAATAGACATGGCTGGGGATTCAAGATCAGTAGCCACTATGTCCTCCGATAATCCCTTTAGCCTTACATTCTTACGTCGGCTCGGCTTCTATTTTCCTGATCTTCTATCAGGGAGTAAGCATTGTTTAGGGATATGATCTGGGCCTCCATAGCCTGTACTACGCCTGAGCTATGGGCCGTGATGAGGCCCTGGTTGTTTTCCAGGGATTCCACCCTGTGTCCCAGCGCGCATACATCTTGCCTGAGATCTTTCATCTCTCTCAACAATGGAGCTAAGGCTTGCGATAGAGTTAATTTAAAAAAGGACCTGGTAAGTGCAGCCTCGTCTTCTTGCAGTGGAGCTCCATCTGGCTCAATGTGGCATCCAGCACCTTCTTCCGCTTCCTCATCTGTTTCGCGCTCCAGATCCTGCTGCGCCATCTTGTCCATGCGGGCTGGAGATGCAGCAAGTTTCTTTCTGAAAAAACGGTCCACCTCTGACTTTTCTTGTGTTTAGGTGTAGAGGGAGAGTCCCTGGACCTCTCTCGCCCAATCTTGACCATTTTTGTAGTCTTCTGCCGTCTTAATTGTGTGAAGCGTGAGCTCTGAATCAAGCTTCCATCACGCTCAGCGGTCAGGCTCCGCCCCCTCACTACTCCCATTTGCATCAAAGCTTTTAGAACAACATGAACTTCTAGAACTGTCCTCCCACCTCTCATCCCACTTACTTTGTGATCAGCTGCAATCTGCCTTCAGACCCAATCACTCCACTGAAACTGCCCTAACCAAAACCATCAACGATCTGCTAAATTCCAAAGCTAAACATCATTACTCTGTTCTCTTCCTCCTTGACCTGTTCTCTACCTTTGATACTTTCGACCACTCTCTCCTGTTACAAACCCTCCCTTCTCTTGACAACAAAGACATGGCCCTCTCCTGGATTTCCTTGTACCTCACCAACAGAACCTTCAGCATTTTCCATCCATACATCACCTCCTTATCACGCCCTCTCTCAGTTGGTGTCCCTCAAGGTTGTGTCCTGGGTCCCCTACTTTTCTCCGTTTATACATTTGGTCTGGGATAGCTCATAGAATCCCATGGCTTCCAATACCACTTCTTTGCTGACGACAATCAATTCTACCTCTCTGGCCCAGATGTCACTTACCTGCTATCCAAAATTCCACAGTGTCTGTTGGCTACATCTTCTTTCTTCTCCGCTCACTTCCTGAAACTCAACATGGAGAAAACTGAATTCATCGTCTTTCCTCCTTGTTACTCAGCTACCCTACCTGACCTATTCATTACACTTAATAGCATAATTCTTTCTCCAGTCTTGCAGGTCTGCTGCCTGGGAACAACATTTGATTGTGTCCTGTACTTTATGCCACACATTCAAACCCTCACCTTGTTAGAGTAGCTTTCTCTACTGAAAATGAAGTTGTGAAGGTTCAAGCGATTCACCGGCCGGGGGACATCAAGCACACACAGAGTTGGTGTACAATAGAGTCCGGGTTTCCCCTTCCTCAGTGTTTATTTATACACAAAGACACAAACACAAAGCCAATCAAAGGTTTATGGTATAGAACACTGACCAATCAGATTATAGATAACAGGGCATGATAGCCTCATGTCAGGACAGAACGAGAAGGTTGTGGTGGAATGTGTGGACGAGGTTTGTGTGGTCTCGCCTTTAGCCCATGGCAACCTAAACCAGTATTGTTGCCCACCACCTCCCTCCCATATACTGGAATGTCCTTAAGCAGTTTGGAAAAGCTTGCTTAGAGACGAGATGGAGTCAGCTACATTAATAATTGTGACAAGATGGAGTCGGTTACTTTAACAATTACCCTCTTTTTTTTTTTTACAAAACTCTTAAGACATTCTATCTGTCCCTTATCCTGTCCCTTCATCTGTGATATTCTACCCCTATGATCCCAGCAGCCCCTGATGGTGGGACTCTGGAAACTCTGCAACCTTACCCTGCCCTAGTTATCCCTTATTCTCCCTAGCACTAACTGGGCGATGATAACGAGGGGTTTCTGCAATAGAATAGACACAAATATCTAAAATGTTTAGGTTCCATCCCACACACACAGGGCGTCTTCTGTTGTTGTTCTGGGTGAAGGGAGTGGGGATGATTGGCTTGTACCTAGGTTGAGTGAGCTGTAGACCTTTCAGATCTGTTTCGTTGTAATTATTTATGGGCCTCGAGGAAAACACATGGACATGAATAGGTGAGATGATTTGTTGGTAATACACAAAACACATTTTATAGAACATACAAAAATAACAATAAACCATAATAAGAAATGTCCCCATTAAAATACACAAAACACAGAATACATAGCAAGGCTGATGAGTGCTGTGAGGGTCAATGCATAGACACTAATACACACAGAATACTTCGGGTAATGGGGCTGGGGTAAAGAATAAGGATCTGGAAAAAGTAACATCTACAGTAGTCCTCAAGTTACAATATCAACTGGTTCCGGGACGACCATTGTATGTTGGAAATATTGTATCCTGTGGCCAATGTATATTGAGGGATCACTGTACTCTGTGACATATATATATATATATATATATATATATATATATATATATATGGATCAGTTCCTGTTGCAGGGTACAATAGGGAGACATTCAGTCCAGGGTTTTTTATTCTCTGCCACTGCCTTCTGAATCTTGAGCTTCAGCTTGGATGATATAAGGTGTGTGAGCCTGTTCTGTCTCTAATGCTCCTAGTACAGTATGTCCTGTCCTACTGCTGGGAGGTGTGTCTCTCTATCACTTTGTATAGTTTACCATACCTACATACCAGTAGAGCAGCTTCTTGGACATGGTCCTTGCAGTCACCTTGATAACAGACCATGCTTCTGGCCAGCCTGAGAAGAGATCCACACAGACAAGCACAAACTCATACTGTCCCACCTTTGGTAGTTGGATGAAATCTGTCTGCAGTCGCTGGAACGGGTATGATGGTTTTTGGGGAGCTTAGAGGAACCCTTAATCACCTTTCCAGTGTCATGGCAGAGCGCAGATCAGGCAGGCCTAAACAAAGCATGTAGCCACATTGCTGAATCCCGGGGCAATCTAGAAATTACCCACTAAACTCACCACGGCTTCCTTTGAAGCATTTATGGGCAGGCAAAGTTTGTTCTCTACTACCAAGATTTCTTATTGCCTCTTCTCAGCCCCTTTTCCCTTCCATCCCCTCATTTCCTCATTGGAAGCCTAATTGTGCATTTGGGCCAGCAATGACTTATCCACCTTCCCTATTGCTGCTGTAAAGTAGCACTCTGCCATTATGGGAAGGGGAAGTAGAGTGGCAGCCTTTGCTGCTTCATCAGCCCTGCAGTTTTCCCTTGCTTCTGCAGAGGTATCCTTCTTGTGCGCCTACACTTTGATAACAGCAACCTTTGTTGGCAACTGCAAGGCCCTGAACAATTGGGCTTTCTTCGGTGTTAACCTGAGGATTCAGCAAAGTTTCTACTTTTCCAAATGGGTCGATCATGCGCTATGCCAAAAACATACCTGGACTCAATGAATGTTAGTGACCTGTCCTTCCACCATCATACACGCTGCAGTGTGTGCCTTCAACTCCACCGCCTGTGCTGACATCTCAGGGGGAAGTGGTTCTTGGAGCAGTACTTCATGTAAGGTGGTGACAGCAAATCCTGTCCGTGGTTCTCCTTCAGGGTAGTACTGGGATATGCAAAAAGCTCAAGATCTGCATTAGGTATATTAGACTATCTGCCACATTGTCTAGTTCTTTAGTTTCTGGTTTCATTTGTTCAAAACCGTGATGTATGTCATCTGAGTCACTAAATGGGCACATTCCTCGTGGTGCCCCCTCTTCCGACTCCTATAGCACCCCAGTTGTACATCTCATTTGTACATCTCTGCCCTCGCCATACTTGTTTTCTATTTGCTCTGCCCATTCTTCACTCCCCTCTTCTGGACCCAGTGAAAGTAATGTAGCTGGGTTCAGAACTGCTCAGCACTGATAGTTATATTTGGAGGGGTGAGAAAGGCTACTTCATATTCAGTGAGTCCTGCAGCAGACAGATATTTGGTGCTAGCCTGGGAGAGTATGTCCCTTCTTATATTTGCAACTATTAGAGAAGGATGGGTGTGTGGGGGTGGGGAAAGCCTGGAGGATGCAGGGCGACAGGCATGGCAGATTGGGATACCTCTGAATAGCTGGGATATAGTAAGGGGGGGAGGGTTAGATTGGAGCAATTGGCTCTCAAGACAGGCTATTGTAGCTGATCGGTGGCTGTGGTGTGACAGTGACTGGAAGAAGTTATATAATGGGAGCAGAAGGAGACGGCGGCACCTGTGGTTGAACTGCGATTATTTGGGGAAGGTTAATGGGACTCCCAGGCTGCGGCGGCGAGGTGCTCATCATCAGAGTCTTTCTACTCTACCACATAACATTACCTCTTCTACTCTTCACTTACTCAGACACCTCTAGCAATGCTTTCACCTTTATCCTTCACTTTTTTCTTTTTCTATCCCTCACAATTTATCCAAACACCTGGTCATTTTCACCTCTTTATCACCTCCTTTATACCTTCCACTGCCAATCCTCCCTTAAGATCCATAGCATTTACTCCCTGGGACTTGCTTACCTACAGTTCACCCACCTGAGTCTTTTTGCTATTACTTAAGTTCCCTCACAAAAATCCATAGCATTCACTCCTTGGGACTGAATTTACCTCAGTTCACCTGAGTCCTTCTGCTATATTTGTGAGCCCATGATCCCCTCCTGATAGGATAGCTACGCCTACTCGCGGGATCAATTTTCCTAGGGACCTCCCTGCCCCTTTCGGAGGACTGGATTCCATAACACTGGTCCGTATGCCTTACAACGGTACCCCACCGAGTCACCACCGCCAAGAGAGTCCCGAGATGAGTTCAACCACACCGCCACCCTCAGCCCACCATGAATATTCACAAAAAGATATCACTGTTCCACACAGCCACCGACTGACCAGATATGCATAGGTCTATGCTAATTGTCTGTTTCACATAGTAATCGCAGGGCTTAACTATACATATGTGAGCATAATGGGTCTCTCAGCACTCAATCACATACTCCATGGAAGACAGGGTTCTGTGTTCACTCCACATACACCATCACACAGCAGTCTCACACTACCTTGAGTCCTGTACTGCCTATCTCTCGCTCCTGGCTGTTTGCGCCTTACTTGGTCACAAATCAGTCTCGCAGGAGCGCTATCCCGACTCGTGGGCGGGAGTGGATACCCGTCACTTCTGCAAGGATCAACTTCTGATCTGATTTCAGTGGACCCAGAGATCAGGGGCCGGAGGGAACACCTCGGACAATGCCATTTGGATGCTATCTCGGTCTTTATTCTGGGTCCACGTATTGGAATCACAACAGAAGCGCTCCTGTCATTCACTCTCCTTTCACACACATAACCTAAAGTATCAACAGAAACAAACACGACAAATAACCTGAGGACAGACAAATGAACCTTGACAAGTTCCCTGAGATTCCCCGTTTCCCACCCAGACTGAAAAGAGAACTTACCCAGAGAGGGGAGGAGAGAAATCAGTAAGACAAGGGCTTACTCACCGCGGTTTTTATGTCTCTCCTTTCCTCTCGGGAGCTCTCTTCTTGCTTCAGTCAAGGTAGGTGTGATAGGGATCCCGGACAAGAGCCCCCAAATACTGTTAGAGTAGCTTCCTCTACTGAAAATGAAGTTGTCAAGGTTCAAACGATTCACCGGCCGGGGGACATCAAGCACACACAGAGTTGGTGTACAATAGAGTCCGGGTTTCCCCTTCCTCAGTGTTTATTTATACACAAAGACACAAACACAAAGCCAATCAAAGGTTTATGGTATAGAACACTGACCAATCAGATTATAAATAACAGGGCATGATAGCCTCATGTCAGGACAGAACGAGAAGGTTGTGGTGGAATGTGTGGACGAGGTTTGTGTGGTCTCGCCTTTAGCCCATGGCAACCTAAACCAGTATTGTTGCCCACCACCTCCCTCCCATATACTGGAATGTCCTTAAGTAGTTTGGAAAAGCTTGCTTAGAGATGAGATGGAGTCAGCTACATTAATAATTGTGACAAGATGGAGTCGGTTACTTTAACAACCTCCACCTGACACTTTCAACTTAAGAACATTTCTTGTATTTGCTCCTTCCTCACCCCTGAGTGAACTAAAATGCTAGTGCATGCCATTGTGTATCTCCCATCTGGACTACTGCAACATTCTGCTCTATGGCCTCCAATCTAGCACTCTCACTCCAATATATTCTCAACTGCTGCCTGGTTAATCCACCTCTCCCCTAGTTTCTCCCCTGCCAATCCCTTCACTGGCTCTCCATTGCTTTAAATACTAACAACTACAAATAGGCCATCCACAACAAATCCCCTCCTTTCATGTCTGACCTGCATAATCTCTGATCTTCACAGGACCTAATTCTGTAATTTCTGTTCTTCTCTCTGTTCTTCACACAATCAACTACAAGATTTCTCACATACCTCTCTTGTACTCTGGAACTCACTAACCCATCAGATTTTCTCCCAACATCCCAACCTTCAAAAGGAACATGAAAACCCACCTCTTTAGGAAAGCCTACCACTAGAGATGAGCGAATCGATTCGTCGATTCGTTGATTCGTATCGAATCTTCTGAATTTTTAGCTACGAAGCGAATCCGAATATTAGGTGATTCGCTTTGGCTTTGTACGCATTTGCTACGTAGTTTGTCCTATAAATAATACGCTATTGCTGCGTATAAGTTACTGTATACGCTGTTGCGTACTAATTCAATTCATTAGCAAACTTTTACTGTTAGTTCTTTTATCGTGCGCAAAAGCCCGGGAAGAAAGCGGTCACCTGACCTAGTGGGCAGGGCTTGCTCTGATTGGCTCAGGCTTGGTAAGCAAGTGACGCATCACTTCTGCTGCGACTGCTGAGACGAGCAGAAGCACTGTGTGTGAAGTTCTGAGACCTGTCTTGTGAAAATTTGATATAATAGCTCTGGGAATCCATATTACACATATCAGGGATACTGCAAGGCAATTGCAGGGCCAGTTCAGGGCTAGTATTTAATCAAGCAGGGAGAGAGAGACAGGGAGAGATAGGGAGAGACAGGGAGAGACAGTGAGATACAGGGACAAAGACCAGCTGCAGGGCCACAGAGTGAATTGAAAAATGTCTGGAATGGATAAGCAAAAGGGGTCCAGTTTCAGCCAGACTTTGAGCTTTAAAAAAAAGGAGAAGGTGGCACAGGGCAGCAGTGCCAAAAGACCTGTAGCCAGAGCATCTACTAGTAGTATTCGCAATACTTGGCCGTTGTTCCACCAGGCTAACCCATCGAGGCGCAAAATTGTAGTGGAGGAGAAAGTAGATGAGGTAGTGGAGTGGATGGCACGCTCATCTCAGTCTCACCCGGATGATCTGCTGTCATCTGCTGATACAGTATCCATATGTAACCAGGGGTCAGACTCGTCTTGCTCCATCATTCCACTCAAGCAAACCCCGTCATTTTCTGCCACCTCTCAGGCTTCAATGTTCCCTCCTAGTAGTGTCCCTTCTGCAATTTCTAAAAAAAAGAAGCCACCGAAGCCCACCTTATAATCCAGCGGTTATAGAGGACAGCCTTCCTGAGGCCAAACTGTCCCACTATGCACTAGGGATTCTTTCCTGCCCAGCCTCAAGTGTCATGTCAGAGAGGGTTTTTAGTGCCGCTGGGGGGTGACACCCCAAAAGGACAAATCTGTCACCGGGCAGTGTTCAAAAAATACCTTTATAAAAATGAATAATGGCTGGATTACATCCGAATTTCATACTCCTCTTGCTGATGCTGGTGGTGATTAGATCAGGCCTTGCAGGGCAGAATAGTCTGAGTGTCTTCCCACTGTTGCTGTCAGCAGGGTCATAATTTTACAGCCAAATGTCTTGTGTCATGTCATGGGCTGTGCGAACCCTATTTCAAAACCAAACACTGTTGTCTACCTCCGCCTCCGTTTTCTACACTTAGTAGGAGAGTAGCTGTTGTTAGTTAACGTTACTAATAGTTCTATTTAGTACTGTTAAGTTTGTTTTGGAGCTTCAGCCTTTAGTCCCCCCCCTCCCCCCCAAAAAAATATATGTGTTATATATATATATTTAAAAAAAAAAATTTTTACACTGCCTCTGCCTCCCGTGCAAGTTATATTAGCGGACATTGTTATACACCACTGCAGTCTGTTGTATTTATTTTACCTATCACTCTGTTCGGCCGGCAGACACCACTGTGTTCATTAATATGGGAAAATGGCCGTAGGAAAAAAAACTCTGTCTTCTTCACACTATGTCAGGATCAGGAAGGTGTTAAAGGTTTAACAAAACACTCAAAACACAGGTTTTTCAAGAATATTTTAGTAATAAATAAAAACTTCTTTTTAACAAATAAATAATACAATAAACAGAAGAAAGGAACAAAAACATAAGATTACGCCAGCCTTTGCCGGCATTGGGCCATCATGTCCTGCAGCTCTTGCAGCTCCAGCTGCAGGCCATGAATGAGCTGGGAGGCAGCGTGGAGCCTGGAGCCAAGGCGCCGTAATCCAGCCTCCACTTCGAAGTCAGTGGGGATGTCTGTAGGGGTGGAAACAGTTATGTACTTAGTTTGTATGATCGAGTTACAGTGGTTGTCCCACAAAAAAAATCTAAACTTTAATGTACTGGAGCGACTTATTCTGTGACATGTATTCTGTACTGACTGAGCCTTTTGTAGTACTTACTGGACACCCATACGGCGTGGTCTTCCCATGGTGAAGGGGAAAACTGCCCCTTGTCGGTTGGAGCTACAAAAGATAAAACATACATTTAGCTCATATTTTGAAGACAGAAGGTCCACCCATTACACATTATTTTTACCTACCTTCTACCTCTGGTAGCTGGGCTGGTGGTGTTGGAGGGGCAGGTGGGGTCCTCTCTCGCTGGGGTGGAGGACGGTGAGAGCGGCTCTTCTGTGGTGCAGCAGCCGTCAAAAATCATGAAATAATGGCCTAATGCTACTTCTACACTTGCGGCAGCCTGGATCCGGTGGGTGAAGGGTCCCTCCAGATCCGCGCTGCCGCAGGTACACGTGTGGGGCCGGAACCGCGCTCTGGCCCAAATTCACTGTAATGGGGGCAGGCCGCAAATCCGGCCACAGCACGTTAACCCCTGCTGAGAGGTTATATGTTGTATTTTCGCTCCTGCTGCCTCTCAGCAGGGGTTAACGTGCTGCGGCCAGATCCGTGGCCCACCCCCATTAGAGTGAATTTGGGCCGGAGCGCGGTTCTAGCCCCACACGTGTACCTGCGGCAGCACGGATCCGGAGGGACCCTTCACCCGCTGGATCCGGACTGCCGCTAGTGTAGAAGTAGCCTTACATTCAACTCTAATGAACAGTTGTAGCTACATGGGAATAGTTTGGGGCTGGAGGATCCCGTTCCTAACCACTAGTGCTCTTACTGAGTTACTTACTCACTCCCACGTAGCTTGGATGAAAAATAAATTAAATATGTTTTACACTAACTAGAGACTGCAGGTAGTTCAGGGGCCGTCCTGCCTTGACGGTGGTGACGCCGTCGTTGACGGCGCTCTGCAACATAAAAATGTACACAATTGTTAGATGATGACTCTTTTTAATACTAACACATACTACTATTAAGATATTATGGGTGTGAGAGGGGGGCCATATCATATTTTTTTCTTCTAAAAAGGTATTTATGGCAATAGATAACGTTATCGTCGCAATAACTTTCTTTATATCGTTAAAACAGTGCGGTAGGAATACTTTGGATATCGCCCACTGACAGTAGCTGCAGCATGGGCACGTCTTTGAGTCTGTGTGTAGGAGGAGGAAGCGCTAACTATGAAGGGGCATATAAGGGTACTTTCTTTCGAACTAGTGCATTTGCCTGACACAAACGGGAGAACGGCCAGCACCATTAACAATAATGACTGGAATACCTTCACTTAAGTTGTTTGTGTCGAGAGTTAGAGGCGTTGCCTAGCATGAAACAAAATTACTGCAGCGCATGACCACATTGTCCTTCTTTACTTTTTTCATTATTCGCAGTGACTGCTGCTATATATACAATACAGTACACTAATTTTTTTACATGTTTTTACTGATCAAATATTTTGTTACTCACCCTGCCGTATCTCTGCGCGGATCTCATTAAGCCGCTCTGGGCATTTGAATTTCAAATCGGACCATTTCCGCTGGATCTGGCCCGGGGTCCGCACGGTGTAGACACGATGGTGCCGGCCTTGGATCACCTGCTGGATCACCTCCTTCTTATGCTGGTTTGGATGGCGGTGTGTGCCATCGTAATCCTCTCTGTCCATCAGCCGGATCAGGAATTTCAGCTCTTCAGAGCTAAATGATGAGGATCGCCTGGATGCCATTTTCGAATATTTGCTCTGCCTCTGAGGAGTGCATGCCTGCGTATTACGTAAACGCGTAGACAATAGTACGCTGAGGATTCGTACACTATTTGTACGCTCATGCGTACGTCTTCTAAGAAGTTGCGTACATTTTTTAAATGAAAGTTCGTTATTAGTGCGCGAATGTTCGCTAATAGCACATAACGTATATTTTGTATGCAAATACAACGAATATATTCGTCGAATATACGAATCTTAGGAAAACTTCGGCGAATGTTTGCTATCTGTTGTGGGCAGGGTCATCTCCAGTTAATAGTTTCTTATTTATTGTATTTCTATATAATGTATGTGTATCCCCCTTTTGATGTACAGCACCATGGAATGAATAGCACTTTCAAATAAATAATAATAGTGATAATAAAACTTTTGTATGCACCTTTTGAAATTGTCCCATCCCTTTTGTATGCAATATAAAATGATGCCATTAGAACATACAACTTGTCCCGCAAAACCAAGCCTTTTTATGGTCATGTGAATGGAAAAATAAAGTTATGGCTCCAGGAAGGCAGCGAGTAAATAACGAAACAAAAAAAAAACAAAAAACAAACAAACATAAAATCACTGCGTTCATAAAACGTTAAAGCATATGCATGCTTTGTGCAAGAAAACAAGACAATAGATAAATCCTAATTTCACACTGTGAGGTAAATGAATAACTTTTGCTCCTTTTTTAAAAAAAAATAGCAACAAATCTTTCTTGAATTTTTAATCAATGTTAATTTAAAATGTTTCAAAGAAGAAATGAATAAAAACAAGCCACATAAGAAATGTGTGCTTACAATGTCCCTTCTAGATAGACTATAACACTTGCCAACAAACAGCAAGTTTATCTAATACGCACAAAACCTGTGACCAAAAATCATCTCTCAGAAACCATGGCATACCATCTCATTCTTCATAAATTTGATCCAGATTAATTGCTACCTCAAGGGTTCCCAAAAGTCATTGATGGGGAAGGAGAACATATGGGAAAAATACAGAGGTTAGCCATTTATAAGAAAAGTACTAAAATTGGAGTCACCATAGACTGATTAGTACAGAACGAGTCAATGTGTCAATATGACACTTATGTAGCATGTGCAGGAGAGCTGAATTTATCATTCACAATATCATAATGCAATGAACAACTACAATGCAGATAAAAACTGATGATGCTTGGAAACTTTTTCACATCATGTTTTACTATGAAATAATTATGTAAGTATGGTAATATAAAGACTACAGACTACAAGATTAAACGTATTGGTAATAATACTGGCCTGAACTGGCCTAACTCACCTGATAACCATCCAAAGGTATCTTATAGACCCAGGAGGATTCAGTGTTTTGGGTGTTTCAAGCCTTTGCTTAGTAAAATGGCTCTCACCAGCCTTTGATCCTTTTTAAGTGTGAACTTAATTCTTGACCTTGCTATTGTTTGATCTCTTTCATTGTTGAGGCTGCGTAATACCCATTCTTGCTTGAACCACCACCTACACCTCTATCAGCCAAAATAAATCTTGCGTCTTCCATTGATGACTAGTTTCCTATATGATGATGATAGACTGCATTTTCCATCATCCAATTTTATTGCATTACAACTGGTAAATTCTTCTATGGGATAAGCCCAGCTACATAAATCAGTGTTTAAAAGGTTTCATGATTCTTAAAAATTGATGACTGACTTATCCCCTTCCTGACCACCCAACGAAAATTTACATCAGTGGTTGGGCATATAAAAATAGCACCTGCTCACAAGCGGAGCAGGTGCCACAGCAAATAGCAGGCACCTGGGACTGATGTATACGATTGACAAGAACATCAATTGCATACATTTCACCCCAGTTTTTTTTTTTCAAATCTGCGACAAAGGCTCCTTGTGACACCTACATTCCAGATGTGAATGAAATCTGCCAGTACATGTTTAGGTTTTGTTCAGGTTTTTAATGTAGTTTTTGAGGTTAAAACCAGGGGTGGATTCAACAATCCAAAACTGCGAAAAATAACCTGAATTTGCACCCTAAGGCTTCATTCACACGCCCGCAGAAAGTGTCCGCATCCGTTCCGCAAAATTGCGGAACGGGTGCAGACCCATTCATTTTCAATGGGGCCACAAAAGATGCGGACGGCACACAGTGTGCCGTCCGCATCCGCACTTCCGGTCCACGGCCCCGCAAAAATATAGAACATGCCCTATTCTTGTCCGGAGCCACGGACAAGAAAAGGCATCTCTATTATAGAGCCGGCCATGTGCAGTCCGCAAAATGCGGAACGCACATGGCCGGTGTCCGTGTTTTGCAGATCCGCAATTTGCGGACCGCAAAACACACACAGACGTGTGAATGTACCCTAAAAGAAACTATTTCAATGAAATCTGAAGAGGTCTTTCTCCATGTCTTCACCATGCCATGTCGATCAGTTTGATTTTGTGTCACATTATGAGTACGACCACATACATAGTGTGGATGGTGCATCATTAGTGTTGCTCGAGCACCAAAGTGCTTGGGTGCTCTGATGCTCTACAGAGCACCAGAGCACAATGGAAGTCAATGGGAAAACCAGAGCATTAAACCAGGCACTGAAGAGGGGAGGGTGTCAGGTTCACAGGAAAAGGTCAGAAATTGATGAAAACACCACTGAAATGGTTTGGAAACAGCATGGGGAGGATGTCTGGATGCATCTTGGACTCCCAGGCTGCTGCTGGGAGTGATGTTGTCCGAGTATTACGCCACTTTTACAGACTGACATTAATACACAGAAAACAAAAGACAAAATCGATTTTAGAGGAAAAAATTACACTGAATGTCTCAGGTATTTAGGAGGCGCAAACGTTATACAGCAGACGTAGCGCAGATAATGTTGCTGTCACCAGCGGCAGAAAAAATTACAACAAATGTCCCAGGTATTTAGAAAGTGCAAACGTTATACAGCAGACGTAGCGCAGGTTATGCCGCTGTCACTAGCGGCAGAAAAAATTACAATGAATGTCACAGGTATTTAGGATGCGCAAACGTTATACAGTAGATGTAGTGCAGGTAATGTCGCTGTGACCAGCGGCAGAAAAAAATACAATTTAATGTCACAGGTATATCAACTGGTCTCAGTAATGGAAATAGTATACACCCAGAGGTTCTCCCTAAGACCTTCCAAGTAGAAATGTTGGTCTTGTCTGCTTTTCTCTGATTAAGGGTTTTTTTTTATCCTGAAAGAACTAGTTGCATATGTAAGACTGGCTTAGCTATTTTTCCTACTTTGCTACATAAGCCTATTTAAAAGGCAGACAACATCATTAGCAATTTTATTTCACCATTTTGATTCAACATCACATGATCTGGAGACTTGAAGACCTCCAAGTAATTCTCAACTGAAAGTGAGAGAAGAGAATTACAACATCCTACAAAGCATCCTACAAAGCTTACACCTCTCTCAATGAAACTAGCTAGTTCTTTTTCTAAAAGAACAAGATAATTATTTTCATACAGTAGATTGACAGAAATGCCTTTCTCTCTCCCCCCCCCCCCCTCTCCCTCTTGCAGGACAAATTGGTTTGTGCCTGAATTGTTCAAAAAATTTGGTGAACTTCAAATGAAATGAATCTTGTCTGGTTCATTCATCTCTAGTACACTGTCTTTTTATCACAAGACTCCAAGTGTCATGATAGCTCTTCTGAGAAACCATATTTCATGGATCAAGATCTCATGACACTAATACAACAAAACAACTATAAACCTGAGATGTATGGGTGTACCCACACAGAAAGGTTTCCTGATGCAATTTTGGAAGCCAAAATCAGGACAACTGATTTTGAGTACTGGAGTACTCAACTCCTCAACTCTGCAGGCTGCTCATATCCTTTCCCAACTGAGTCCTGTTGATCGAGCCCTTAGGGCTTGTGTGTGCTATTCCAGGCTCCAAGCCAGAGTGTGCATGGGCTTATCTTCCCCCTAATCTGCCCCTTATCAAAAGCAATGTTCACTGGGATCTATAGGGTTCTTTCTATTAGGCTCCATTCACACGTCCGTGTGTCCGGTGTCCGTGTTTTGCGGATCCGCAATTTGCGGATCCACAAAACACGGACACCGGCCATGTGCGTTCCGCAATTTGTGGACCGCACATAGTAGAAGTGCCTTTTCTTGTCCGTGTATTCGGACAAGAGTAGGACATGTTCTATTTTTTTCGGGAGGCGCGCAACGGAAGTGTGGATGCGGATGGCACACTGTGGTGGTGGCCGGCTTGCTCTTGTTCAAACCCGCTCTGAGGTAACTGCTGTATTGTGAACGCACATTGTATGAGCATGCGGAGACACATCTTAGGGTTGTAGCATTTTTGTCTGCGCTTCCAAAACGCAGAGAAACGGATCCTGTTCCAAGATCAATTCTTCTCTATGGAGCAGGATCCATTTATAAAGTCTGAGTTTTAGACGGATCCTGACCATTGCGTTTTGGACTGGTAGTGTCCAAAGTGCAGATGTGAAAGTACCCTAAGATGTGTCTGCTCATGCAATGTGTGTTCACAATACAGTAGTTACCTCAGAGCGGGATTGAACAACAGCAAGCCGGCCTCCACTACTACATGGCTGCAGTGGCCGTAACTAGGGGCAACGGTCTCACTGATTTGTGGGACAATGGTTATACAAATCTTCTATGCAAATCTTCTAAACGGTACATTTTATATAAATACATTCTATTAGTAATATTATTGGTATGGCTATATCTAACTATACAAACTACATTTGTGAGATGGGAATACCCCTTTAAGTAAGGAATGAGTGAACTGATAGATTGAGGCTAGGGCTACACGGTTGGATTTCTTGCGACTGCCGCGGCGATCCCATTCATCTCTATGGGATCCCCGCTACTCAGGGATCCTGGCTGCGACGGGTGTCGCGCGACAACTGTCGCCGTGTAGCCCTAGCCTTAAATAGAAAAGCTTGACAAGCTCATTAGGAACAGCCTGTTGTGATACATGAGAACATAACTCATACCTGAGAAGAATTAACTTCTGCTTTGCTACATAAGTAAAGTGTGGTTGAGGAATGGAGACAGAACAACAGGTAAGGGGTTTTATTTAGCCGGCCACCATGCTGCGCCTGCTCTAAATGTGGTGAGTGCAAGCTGTATAATACAGCAGGCACCCAGTCACAATAAATGGGGTCAGCGATGAAACCAAACTTGGTAATGTAACCCATCGGATGCCACCCCTCAATAGCCCTGTAGGATTAGGCAGAGGTTCCCTCTGCCTTCTTATTGGAGGCCACACAGTGAAATTGTGGGGCTCAGATCGGCTACATTGCAGACTGGGGTACTATAATGATTTCTAGGTTTGTCATGGTTAACTGCCTGTAAAGCATTCCGTGAAGCACAGGTCAGCAGACAGTGTCTTAGAATTCCATAGACCCCAATCAATCAGAACATTTGACAAGGATTGACAAGCCATCAGAAGATCGCAGGTTCTAATACCCCAAGGGATTTAAACATTTAAAACACTCCCCTTTCTCAAGTTTACTTATAAAAATAAATCATTAAAAAAAAAACATAGCAGGTATTGCAGAGTCCCAAAATGCACAAACTATTAAAATATGAAAATATGTTTTGTTTGTCAGTGAATGCTATTTTTCATGTTCTCCTTGGCCCCCCAAAAACATTGATTAAAAATGATCCTACTTCTTATCCCCAAAAATAGCACCATTGAAATGTACAGTTTGTCCCACAAAAACAAGCCCTCACACATCTATGTAGACTAAATATAAAAAAGCTATGGTTGTCAGAAAATGACGATGCAAAGAAAATGTTAATTTTCTCAAAGGTTCTTTATTTTTAAAGTAGTTAAAATAAAAACTATATAAACTTGGTATTGCTGTAATCATATCCACATACAGAATGAAGATGACATTTTTTATGTCATTTTCAGCACACATTGAAATCTATAATACTAAAGCTCAAAAAGCCTTGGTGGAATTGTGTTTTTATTTTTCAATTTCACCCCACAAATAATTTTTTTCCCGTTTTACTATAAAATACATGATACCCCTATAAAATACAACTTGTCTCACAAACAAATAAGCCCTCATATGACTATGTGAACAGCTTTTGGAATATGGGGAGGAAAAACTGAAAATGCAAAAAACAAAATGGATTCAGTCCTTAAAGGGCCAAATATGGTGTATTCAAAAGCATAATGAAATCAATACAGGTTCCTCAAAACTGTCTTTACTATTTATATACTATTTATATAAAAATGTAGCTCAATATTTCCTCTTACATTGTTGACAGCTATCACATCAGAAATTTAAGTCCTTCACATTACAAAAGGAAATTCTACAATAGCGGAAAGTGTGTTTGTGAATGCACAGGTCATTTTGAAAGCACAAAGCCAGTTTTATCTGAAAAAGTCATTTGAAAGGCTTAAGGTTTCTTAAATATGTGGGGGAGGGATAAGAGGGAGTGTTAGGAAGTGTAGTAGAAGTTAAATTACCATAATTCATGAGTGCTTAATCATTAGGGAGATATATCCGACCTTGACTAAGTATAAAGTGCTGCATTTAGAAAACACATGTGCATGATCAGAAATTCTCATCGTTATATTAATTACATTTTCTTGCATAGTATACAATGAAAGTACCTGATGCATTATAAACTCATTTCTAGCCAGAGTATTATTAACCCTATTTAAATAAACTTTGTATATGGTAGATAATAGGTATATATATATATATATATATATATATATATATATATATATATATATAAAACGAGTATGAAAATGTGGTTCACCAATTTCAATCTGTTTCGATCTAGCTAAAGGAGGTAAGAAAAGAGCTGAGCTTAATCAATGTTAACCAAGAGGATTAAATTAAATAGATATATTATGTACATACATACAGTGCCTTGTGAAAGTATTTGGCCCCCTGGAAATTTTCAACCTTTTGGCACTAGAGATAAGCGAACATGCTCGTCGAGGATCGCGAACATATCGCGATCCTCGAGGAAATGGCAACTTCCTCTTCCTGCATGTTAGCTGCCTTTTTTCAGCCAACCAACATGCAGGAGAGTCTTTGGTACCTCCAAGCATCACGTGGGGCCCCTACAAGTCGATAGCAGGGATTGGCTGGCCAGATCAGATGACCTGGGAATATAAGAATCTGGTCCCGCGCTGCTCGCGTCATACGCCGTCTGCATGAGATTAGGGATAGAGCTGCTGTCTGTCAGGGAGAGTGTTAGGGCCTGAATTTAGATGTTGGTTAGGCAGGAATCACCCACAAAGAACCCAACAGCCCTTCTAAGGGCTACAAGCACTTTTTTTTTTTGGTCTCCTCCAGGCAGGCTGCTGGCTGGGACTTGTAGTGCAGTTATCGCCATCTTGGCTGCACACTGTTAGGGCGTGAAATTAGAATGTGGTTAGGCAGGAATCATCCACAAAGAACCCAACGCTCCTTCTAAGGGCTACAACGACCATTTTTTTTTGGCCTCCTCTCTGCTGATGGCTGGGACTTGTAGTGCAGCTACCGCCATCTTGGCTGCACACTGTGCACAGCGACTGTTGGCAGAAAGGGGAAAGCACATGGTCCACACAGACCCCAATGAAATTGCCCAAAGTCCTCTCAGTACTCATTTTTGCTGCTGCTATACCTTGGCTTGCTGAGATCTGTAGTGCAGTCTAGGGAATACGTTTTTTTCACTCAGTTGTACAAACTACAGTCCAGTGAACAATTGTGAGGTGTGCGATACACTAGCCGCAGTCTAGAGAATACGTTTTTATTCTCAGTTCTATAAACTACAGTCCAGTGAACAATTGTGAGGTGTGCGATACACTAGCCGCAGTCTAGAGAATAATTTTTTTCACTCAATTATATAAAGTACAGTCCAGTGAACAATTGTGGGGTGTGCGGTACACTAGCCGAAGTCTAGAGAATACGTTTTTATTCTCAGTTATATATATTACAGTCCAGTGAACAATTGTGAGGTGTGCGATACACTAGCCGCAGTCTAGAGAATACGTTTTTATTCTCAGTTATATAAACTACAGTCCAGTGAACAATTGTGAGGTGTGCGATAAACTAGCCGCAGTCTAGAGAATATGTTTTTATTCTCAGTTATATAAACTACAGTCCAGTGAACAATTGTGAGGTGTGCGATACACTAGTCGCAGTCTAGAGAATAAGTTTTTATTCTCAGGTATATAAAGTACAGTCCAGTGAACAACTGTGAGGTGTGCGATACACTAGCCGCAGTTTAGAGAATAATTTTTTTCACTCAATTATATAGACTACAGTCCAGTGAACAATTGTGAGGTGTGCGATACACTAACCGCAGTCTAGAGAATATTTTATTTCACTCAGTTATATAAGCTACAGTCCAGTGAACAATTGTGAGGTGTGCGGTACACTAGCCACAGTCTAGAGAATACGTTTTTATTCTCAGTTATATAAACTACAGTCCAGTGAACAATTGTGAGGTGTGCGATACACTAGCCGCAGTCTAGAGAATACGTTTTTATTCTCAGTTATATAAACTACAGTCCAGTGAACAATTGTGAGGTGTGCGGTACACTAGCCGCAGTCTAGAGAATAAGTTTTATCACTCAGTTATATAAACTACAATCCAGTGAACAATTGTGAGGTGTGCGATATACTAGCCTCAGTCTACAGTATACGTTTTTATTCTCAGTTATATAAACTACAGTCAAGTGAACAATTGTGAGGTGTGCGATACACTAGCCGCAGTCTAGAGAATACGTTTTTATTCTCAGTTCTATAAACTACAGTCCAGTGAACAATTGTGAGGTGTGCGGTACACTAGCCGCAGTCTAGAAAATACGTTTTTATTCTCAGTTATATAAACTACAGTCTAGTGAACAATTGTGAGGTGTGCGGTACACTAGCCGCAGTCTAGAGAATACGTTTTTATTCTCAGTTATATAAACTACAGTCAAGTGAACAATTGTGAGGTGTGCGGTACACTAGCCGCAGTCTAGAAAATACGTTTTTATTCTCAGTTCTATAAACTACAGTCCAGTGAACAATTGTGAGGTGTGCGGTACACTAGCCGCAGTCTAGAGAATACGTTTTTATTCTCAGTTCTATAAACTACAGTCCAGTGAACAATTGTGAGGTGTGCGGTACACTAGCCGCAGTCTAGAAAATACGTTTTTATTCTCAGTTATATAAACTACAGTCTAGTGAACAATTGTGAGGTGTGCGGTACACTAGCCGCAGTCTAGAGAATACGTTTTATTCTCAGTTATATAAACTACAGTCCAGTGAACAATTGTGAGGTGTGCGGTACACTAGCCGCAGTCTAGAGAATACGTTTTTATTCTCAGTTATATAAACTACAGTCAAGTGAACAATTGTGAGGTGTGCGGTACACTAGCCGCAGTCTAGAAAATACGTTTTTATTCTCAGTTCTATAAACTACAGTCCAGTGAACAATTGTGAGGTGTGCGGTACACTAGCCGCAGTCTAGAGAATACGTTTTTATTCTCAGTTATATAAACTACAGTCCAGTGAACAATTGTGAGGTGTGAGGTACACTAGCCGCAGTCTAGAGAATAAGTTTTCATTCTCAGTTATATAAACTACAGTCCAGTGAACAATTGTGACGTGTGAGGTACACTAGCCGCAGTCTAGAGAATAAGTTTTTATTCTCATTTATATAAACTACAGTCCAGTGAACAATTGTGAGGTGTGCGATACACTAGCCGCAGTCTAGAGAATACGTTTTTATTCTCAGTTATATAAACTACAGTCCAGTGAACAAATGTGAGGTGTGCGGTACACTATCCGCAGTCTAGAGAATATGTTTTTATTCTCAGTTATATAAACTACAGTCCAGTGAACAATTGTGAGGTGTGCGGTACACTAGGCGCAGTCTAGAGAATATTTTTTTTCACTCAGTTATATAAGCTACAATACAGTGAACAATTGTGAGGTGTGCGGTACACTAGCCGCAGTCTAGAAAATACGTTTTTATTCTCAGTTATATAAACTACAGTCCTGTGAACAATTGTGAGGTGTGCAGTACACTAGCCGCAGTCTAGAGAATACGTTTTTATTCTCAGTTCTATAAACTACAGTCCAGTGAACAATTGTGAGGTGTGCGGTACACTAGCCGCAGTCTAGAAAATACGTTTTTATTCTCAGTTATATAAACTACAGTCCAGTGAACAATTGTGAGGTGTGCGATACACTAGCCGCAGTCTAGAGAATAATTTTTTTCACTCAATTATATAGACTACAGTCCAGTGAACAATTGTGAAGTGTGCGGTACACTAGCCGCAGTCTAGAGAATAAGTTTTTATTCTTAGTTATATAAACTACAGTCCAGTGAACAATTGTGAGGTGTGCGGTACACTAGCCGCAGTCTAGAGAATACGTTTTTATTCTCAGTTATATAAACTACAGTCCAGTGAACAATTGTGAGGTGTGCGATACACTAGCCGCAGTCTAGAGAATACGGTTTTTCTCTCAGTTATATATCCTACAGTGCAGTGCAAAATTGAGTGGTTTGCGGTGCAATAGCTGGAGTCTAAAGATTACATTTTTTTGACTCATATAGTAATTCTACTGTCTACTGAATACGGTTTTAGCTTCAGATATTAATTCGACAGTTCGGTGAATATACAAAATGTTGAACCAAAGGGCTAAGGGTCGTGGACGAGGGCAGGGTGACACTGTACATGCTGATGAGGGAGCAGTTGAATGCCGCAGAGTTTCGATCCCTAGCTTCTTCTCCCTAGCTTCTTACTGGGTCATGTGGTACACCACTATTGAAACCACAACAGTGCGAACAGGTGATGACGTGGATAGCGGACAATGCGTTCAGTAATTTATCCACCACCCAGTCTTCCATGCAGTCCACCCACGCTAGCCAAGGAAGTAGACCTCTGTCTCCTCCAGCTCAAACTCCTTCCCCTCAGCCTGCCCCCCCCCACGGAAAATATAGATTCAGATCCGGCATACTCACAGGAACTCTTTTCAGGACCCTACCCAGAGACACAAACCACTGCTCAACAGCAACCTGAGCAGTTGCTCTGTCCCGATGCCCAAAATTTAGAACTTTCGCAGTCTGTGGGTGATGAGAGTGTGGACTTAGTGCAAGTAGTGCGTGAAGAGGTGTCGGATGATGATGATGATGAGACACGGTTGTCTGACAGTGATATTGTTGTCAGGGCAGTAAGTCCGAGGGGGGAGCAGAGTGAGGAATCGGAGGAAGAGCTGGTGGATGATGAGGTGACTGACCCGAGCTGGGTTGGTAATCCAACTCAAGACAGTGCTTCTGAGGGAGAGGCAAGTGCAGCACTAGAACAGGTTGGAAGAGGCAGTGGGGTGGCCAGAGGGAGAAGCAGGGCCAGAGCAGGTAGATCAGCAACTGTTTCACGGAGTCAAGCTCTCGTGCCGAGGCCTAGATGTTCGCAAGTCTGGAGGTTTTTAAAGAAAGTGAGGATGACCAACGGACTGTGGTGTGCAACCTGTGCCACACCAGGATCAGCAGGGGAGCCACCACTACCAGCCTAACCACTACCAGCATGTGCAGGCATTTGTGTGCTAAACAGCCGACTCAGTGGATCCAAGGCCATTCACCTCCTGCGGGTCACACCACTACCCCTTCCCCTGTGTCACGTGCTGGCTTGGCGAGTCAACCCCCAATTCAGGACCCCGGCATGAGCGCCTCCTGCCCTACAACCACCCCTTCACCTCCACGATCCTCCACAACCTCCACCAATGTGTCCCAGTGCAGTGTTCAGCTGTCTTTGCCAGACATTTGAGCGCAAGTGCAAATTCAATTCCAGCCACCCACATGCACAAGCCCTAAATGTCCACATCTCCAAATTGTTGAGCCATGCTGCCCTATAGACTGGTAGAGACTGAGGCCTTCCGCAACCTGATGGTGGTGGCTGTCCCTCGGTACTTGGTCCCCAGCCACCACTATTTTTCCCGATGTGCCGTCCCAGCCCTACACCAGCACGTGTCAGAGAACATCATCCGTGCCCTGACCAACGCAGTTAGTGATAAGGTCCACCTAACCATGGACACGTGGAAAAGTGCTGCCGGGCAGGGACACTATATATCACTGACGGCACATTGGGTTAACTTGGTGGAGGCTGGGACCGAGTCTGACCGTGGGGCCACTCAAGTACTGCCCACACCGAGGATTGCGGGGCCTACCTCGGTCACAGTTTCTCAGATGTACTATGCCTCTTCCTCCATCCCCTCCTCCTCCTCTGAATTACCATCCGTGGGCACGGCGCCTTCAGTCGGTAGCTCTAGGCGCCACAGCAGTGCTGTGGGGGAAGAAGATACGTCGCTTGATAGCCAGAGCATCCTCCGGTCTGTTTCTCATCGCATATTGGAGGAGGGGGATGAGGAGGAAGAGAAGGACAATGTTGGCGAGACAGAAGAGGGTACCAATGCTCAGTCCTTCTTAACTCTTGAGTGTGTATGGGCTGAAGAGGAGGAGTTGGAGGAGGAGGAGGAGGAAATGGAGGGTCAGGCCAGTGAGGAGAGGGAATTCTTGCGTGTTGGGACTCTGGCGCACATGGCAGACTTCATGTTAGGCTGCCTATCCCGTGACCCTCGTGTTAGAAGCATTTTTTTCAAACACCTGTTACTGGGTGTTCACTCTCCATGACCCACGTTACAAGCAGAACCTTTCCACTCTCATCCCTGTAGAGGAAAGGAGTATGAGAGTGAATCAATATCAACAGGCCCTGGTGCACAAGCTGAAACAATCCTTCCCATCTGACGCCGCTAGCGGCAGAGGGCGTGGTTCTTTGGGCCAAGTAGCGGGGGAAAGGAGGCGAGCAGGCAGCTTGTCCAGCACTGCAGGGGAACGCTCTCCAAGGCCTTTGCCAGTTTTATGTCACCCCAGCAAGACACTGTCACCTGTCCCCAGTCTAGGCAGAGTAGGGGGGAGCTGTACAGAAAGATGGTGAGGGAGTACCTAGCTGACCATACCAACATCCTGCGTGATCACTCTGCTCCATACAACTACTGGGTTTCAAAGCTGGACACGTGGCCTGAACTGGCGCTGTACGCCTTGGAGGTGCTGTCCTGCCCTGCCGCTAGCGTGTTGTCAGAGTGGGTATTCAGTGCAGCTGGTGGCGTCATCACCGATAAGCGTACACGCCTGTCAACTGACAGCGCTGACGGACTGACGCTTATTAAAATGAACAAAGCCTGGATTTCACCGGAATTCAAATCTCCTCCGGGGGAAAGCAGATAAAGAATAAGATTCCTTATGTATCCGATTCCTCTCCTCTACTCCTCCTCCTCCTTCTTCTCTTCATTGCCAAACGCTGACCCAAAGGGGAATTTTTTAGAGGGCCAACTGGCACTCTTTTAAGACAATGTTTCCGGAGGGCCACCCACAGGCCCTCTCTCCAAACAGTCACTCTAAAACCATTTTTTAGGAGCCTCAACTACAGACACTCTAAAACAATTTTTAAGGAGCGTCAACCACAGACACAAAAAAAAAAATATTTTTTGGAGGGTCGACTTCAGACACTCCAAAAAAATTTTTTTGGGAGGCTCACCTACAGCCATTTGACTGCAATCTCAGTCGGACAAAGGCATTGGTGGTGTCACCAGGGCCTGTTGATATTGATTCACTCTCATACTCCTTTCCTCTACAGGGATGAGAGTGGAAAGGTTCTGCTTGTAACGTGGGTCATGGAGAGTGAACACCCAGTAACAGGTGTTTGAAAAAAATGCTTCTAACACGAGGGTCACGGGATAGGCAGCCTAACATGAAGTCTGCCATGTGCGCCAGAGTCCCAACACGCAAGAATTCCCTCTCCTCACTGGCCTGACCCTCCATTTCCTCCTCCAATACGCGATGAGAAACAGACCGGAGGATGCTCTGGCTATCAAGCGACGTATCTTCTTCCCCCATCTCCTGTGACAAGTGCAAAGCTTCTGACTTCATGCTGAGCAGTGAGTTTTTAAACAGGTAAAGCAGCAGGATGGTGAGGCTGATAATGGCGGCATCGCCGCTGACCATCTGTGTTGACTCCTCAAAGTTGCTCAACACCTGACAGATATCAGACATCCACGTCCACTCCTCATTGTAGACTTGAGGAAGCTGACTGACCTGACTACCAGTTCTGGTGGAAGTTGACATCTGGCAGTCTACAATCGCTCTGCGCTGCTGGTAAACTCTGGATAACATGTTTAATGTGGAATTCCATCTCGTGGGCAAGTCGCACAACAGTCAGTGAGCTGGCAGTTGTAGGCGCCGCTGCGCTGCCCTGAGAGTGGCAGCATCTGTGGTTGACTTGCGGAAATGCGCACAGATGCTGCGCACATTGGTGAGCAAATCTGAAAAGTTGGGGTATGTCTTGAGGAACCGTTGAACTATGAGATTGAACACGTGGGCCAGGCATGGCACATGTGTCAGTCTGCCGAGTTGCAGAGCCGCCACCAGGTTACACCCATTGTCACACACAACCATGCCTGGCTTGAGGTTCAGCGGGGCCAGCCACAGATCGTTCTGCGCCGTGATGCCCTGTAACAGCTCTTGGGCGGTGTGCCTTTTGTCACCTAAGCTCAGCAGTTTTGAGCACCGCCTGCTGGCGCTTACCCACGGCACTGCTGCTGCGCCTAGAGCTACCGACTGAAGGTACGGATGGTAATTCGGAGGAGGAGGAGGGGTTGGAGGAAGAGGCATAGTACATCTGAGAAACCTTGACTGAGGTAGGCCCCGCAATCCTCGGTGTGGGCAGTACATGAGCGGCCCCAGGGTCAGACTCGGTCCCAGCCTCCACCAAGTTAACCCAATGTGCCGTCAGTGAGATATAGTGTCCCTGCCCGGCAGCACTTGTCCACGTGTCCGTGGTTAGGTGGACCTTATCACTAACTGCGTTGGTCAGTGCACGGATGATGTTCTCTGACACGTGCTGGTGTAGGGCTGGGACGGCACATCGGGAAAAATAGTGGTGGCTGGGGACCAAGTACCGAGGGACAGCCACCGCCATCAGGTTGCGGAAAGCCACAGTCTCTAACAGTCTATAGGGCAGCATCTCCAGGCTCAACAATTTGGAGATGTGGACGTTTAGGGCTTGTGCATGTGGGTGGTTGGAATTGTATTTGTGCTTGCGCTCAAATGTCTGCTGCAAAGACAGCTGAACGCTGCGCTGGGACACATTGGTGGAGGTTGTGGAGGATCGTGGAGGTGAAGGGGTGGTTGTAGGGCGGAGGCGCTTGTGCCGGGGTCCTGGGCAGGGGGTTGACTCGCCGAGCCAGCATGTGACACAGGGGGGAGGGGCAGTGGTGTGACCCGCAGGAGGTGAACGGCCTTGGTTCCACTGAGTCGGGTGTTTAGCACTCATATGCCTGCACGTGCTGGTAGTGGTTAGGCTGGTAGTGGTGGCTCCCCAGCTTATCCTGGTGTGGCACAGGTTGCACACCACAGTCCGTCGGTCATCCTCACTTTCTTTAAAAAACCTCCAGACTTGCGAACATCTAGGCCTCGGCACGGGAGCTTGGCTCCGTGAAACAGTTGCTGATCTACCTGCTCTGGCCCTGCTTCTCCCTCTGGCCACCCCACTGCCTCTTCCAACCTGTTCTGGTGCTGCACTTGCCTCCCCCTCAGAAGCACTGTCTTGAGTGGGATTACCAACCCAGCTCGGGTCAGTCACCTCATCATCCACCAGCTCTTCCTCTGATTCCTCACTCTGCTCCCCCCTCGGACTTACTGCCCTGACAACAACGTCACTGTCTGACAACTGTGTCTCATCATCATCATCATTATCATCTGACACCTCTTCACGCACTACTTGCACTAAGTCGACACTCTCATCACCCACAGACTGTGAAAGTTCTAAATTTTGGGCATCGGGAGAGAGCAACTGCTCAGGTTGCTGTTGAGCAGTGGTTTGTGTCTCTGGGTAGGGTCCTGAAAAGAGTTCTTCTGAGTATGCCTGATCTGAATCCATACTTTCCGTGGGGGTAGCAGGCTGGGGGGAAGGAGGTTGAGCTGGAGGAGACAGAGGTCTACTCCCTTGGCTAGCGTGGGTGGACTGCATGGAAGACTGGGTGCTGGATAAATTACTGGACGCATTGTCCGCTATCCACGTCATCACCTGTTCACACTGTTGTGGATTCAATAGTGGTGTACCACGTGAACCAGTAAGTTGCGAGATGAAGCTAGGGAGCGAAACACTGCGGCGTTCCACTGCTCCCTCATCAACATGTACTGTGTCAACCTGCCCAGGACCATGGCCTCTGCCCCCTACACTACTTGAACGCCCACATCCACGCCCTCGTCCTCGACCCTTAGCCTTTGGGTTCAACATTTTATATGTTCACTGCACTGTATGATATATAACTTAGAGGAAAAACTTAGTCTTTAGACGGCAGCTATTGCAACACAAACCACTAAATTTTTCACTGCACTGTATAATATATAACTGAA
Organism: Rhinella marina; assembly: GCA_900303285.1. Classification (NCBI taxonomy): domain Eukaryota; kingdom Metazoa; phylum Chordata; class Amphibia; order Anura; family Bufonidae; genus Rhinella; species Rhinella marina. The sequence continues at coordinate 10,565 of ONZH01023521.1, read as the reverse complement.
AGGAAAAACTTATCTTTTCTACATTCCGGCTAGTGTGCAGCACACGACAGAATTTTTCACTGCACTGTCTAAGATATAACTGAGAGAAAAAAATTATATTTTCTATTTTCTACACTCCGGCTAGTGTGCAGCACGCGACAGAATTTTTCACTGCACTGTTAAGATATAACTGAGTGGAAAAAATTATATTTTCTATTTTCTACACTCCGGCTGGTGTGCAGCACACGACACAATTTCGCACTGCACTGTAGTATATATGACTGAGAGGAAAAACGTAGTCTTTAGACATCGGCTATTGCACCACAAACCACTCAATTTTTCACTGCACTGTATAATATATAACTGAGAGGAAAAAAATATATTTTCTACACTCCGGCTAGTGTGCAGCACACGACACAATTTCGCACTGCACTGTATTATATATGACTGAGAGGAAAAACGTAGTCTTTAGACGGCGGCTATTGCACCGCAAACCACTTTGCAGCAGCAAAAATGAGTACTTTGGGCAATTTATTTTGGGTCTGTGTGGACCACGTGCTGTCCCTTCTGTCACCAGTCACTCTGTACAGTGTGCAGCCAAGATGGCGGTAGCTGCACTACAAGTCCCAGCCAGCAGCCTGGAGGAGACAAAAAAAAAGGTGCTTGTGGCCCTTAGAAGGGCTGTTGGGTTCTTTGTGGGTGATTCCTGCCTAACCAACATCTAAATTCAGGCCCTAACACTCTCCTTGACAGACAGCAGCTCTATCCCTAATCTCATGCAGACGGCGTGTGACGCGAGCGGCGCGGGACCAGATTCTTATATTCCCAGGTCATCTGATCTGGCCAGCCAATCCCTCCTATCGACTTGTAGGGGCCCCACGTGATGCTAGGAGGTACCAAAGACTCTCCTGCATGTTGATTGGCTGAAAAAAGGCGGCTAACATGCCGGAAGAGGAAGTTGCCATTTCCTCGAGGATCGCAATATGCTCGTCCGAGTAGCGAGCATATGCGAATACCCTAATGCTCGAACAAGCATCAAGCTCGGACGAGCATGTTCGCTCATCTCTAGTAAGGAACAACTTTGTAAACTATAAGAAAATTAGAAGTAGACAATTCATTCTGTAACCTTGGGGGCATTTATCAAATGTTATGCCAATTTTTGTTTACTGATAAGATCTCATAAATGGTGTTGCACAGCCTTAGCTGTGCAAAATTTTGTGACATAAGTTTGGTGCAACTGCGCATGGATGATGTAATAATCTAATGATGCTCTTCAGTAAAGGTCCTTGTACTGTGGAAGGTCTCTATATAGGTATGGGAATAATAAAGTACATTACATGTGTGGAAATTCTATGAGTGAAGGCCAGGGGTTAATATCGTTGGTGTTGTTAGGCATAAGGTGAATCCCTCAGAAGAAGCGATGGTGTTGGGGCAGCGGGTGTCATTATTAGTCAGTATTTATCCCTGTCTGATTTGTTAATTTGGTACAAAGCACAATACTACCTGGAATTTTACTGGTTTGGCAGCAGATAGTGATGAGTGCTGAGCAAAGTATTCAAAAATTTGCTTCTTTGACGAATTTTATAAAAACATTTGCTGCATTTTTTTTTAAAGTAATGGGTGCAATGACAGGGATCAGAGATGGTGCCATTCCCAGTCATTGTAACATAGAAACATAGAAGATTGACGGCAGAAAAAGACCACCTGGTCCATTTAGTCTGCCCTTTTATTATTCCTTTATTGTTATCTTAGGATAGATACATGTTTATCCCAGGCATGTTTAAATTCAGTTACTGTGGATGTATCAACCACCTCTGCTGGAAGTTTGTTCCAAGCTTCTACTACTCTTTCAGTGAAATAATATTTTCTAATGTTGTTCTTGATTTTTCCTCCAACTAACCTCAGATTGTGCCCCCTTGTTCTTGTGTTCTGTTTCTTATTAATAACTCTTCCCTCCTGAACTTTGTTCAGTCCTTTAACATATTTAAAGGTTTCAATCATGTCCCTCCCTTTCTCTTCTTTCCTCCAGACTATACATATTAAGAACTCTGTACCCCTCAGATGCCATGTTCATAGCTGATAGCAAAATTACAGTGTAAAATTAAGAAATAAAAATAATTTTATCATTGCGACAGGCTGACCACCACCATCTTGATTGAAGATCTGGGACGAAATCTCGCATGGGATTTTGTGCAAAATCTTCAATCAAGATGGTGGCTGCCGGCCTGTCTTGAGCAAATAGATGAGGTAAGTATGATTTGTTTTTTGCTTTTTACACCATTTTATGGAAATCTATTTGCTACCATGAAGCACGAGGAAATTCGGCTTTGCAGCGAATCAAATTTTCACATTTTGCTCAATAATAATAGTGAAAGGTTGGTTATTTCTGTTGCTTAAGAATTATTTTTACACACGTGGACAAAATTGTGATACGCTTCCATCAAAAAAAGAAAAACCCACAATGGTCTCTGGATTGACTTCAAACTAATGTACTGACAATCAACTAATGAAAATCAGACATTGCTTGTGAAATGTTGTTCAACAGAATAATTTAAAATTATTTTCAATCTTTTCTAGGGGTACCATCATTTTAGTCTAGGCCAGTTTCATTAGTTTATTTTATAAATTCAAAAGGAATGTCTGATTTTCATTAGTTGATTTTCAGTAAATGATTATTTATTATTACTTATATAAGTTTCAAGTTATTTCAGTGGTCACCATTGTGGGTTTTTCTTTCTTTAACGGAAGGGTACAAACAATTTTGTCCACGTGTGTATTACTTATGTTAGTTTAACCCACTATGGGGTTGGCAATATTATTTTAACACTCAAGTGAATTGTTTTGAAAACTGAGTCCATTCTGTATTGGTGAGATAAATTTTCTTTAAAGGGAACCTGTCATCAACTTTGTGTTGACCTCACTGAGGGCAGCATAAAATAGTGACAGAAATGCTGATTTCAGCGGTGTGTCACTCATGAGCTAAAAGTAAGTGGTTGCTGAGAACCAGCATCATAATCCTTGCAGCACAGGCCTTGAAAAGAGTCAAATCTACTTGAGAAGAGTCAAGGTTCTTCCTAATATCTTGCTCTCCCTGTCCATCTGCTGATGATTGTCAGTTCTCTCCTAGAGACAAAGGGAGAAAACTAGGTAGAAGACTGCCAATCATCAGCAGGTAGGCATGGAGAGCAGGAATTTATGAATAACCATGACTTTTCTCAAGTAGATATGACTCTTTTCAAGGCATGTGCTGCAATGATTAGTATGCTGGTTCTCAGCAACCACTTACTTTTAGCTCATGAGTGACACACCGCTGAAATCAGCATTTCTGTCACTATTTTATGCTGCCCTCAGTGAGGTCAGCATAAAGTTGATGACAGGTTCCCTTTAATTCTTACAGAGGCATACTATCCATCTAGTATAATTGACTTTTAAGCACACAATGCATCATGGCTGTTGCAGGCTGATACAGTATTTGGATCAGACGATGTACATACAGATGAAGGTGACCACAAGACAATTTATCAGCTGAAAGGTTCACATGGAGTTGCCACCGTTGATTGAAGACATGGTGTACTGAGGTATTGCTTGAGAAGTTTTTAGCTTAAAATGTATTCTGAGGGTAAAAATTTGACCATCATACGCCATGCAGGATGAGAGTTTTGTGAGAAACTGAGTCAGTTCTGTAGAATCAGCATTTTAGACATCCGAATAGATTATTCATAAGAGTATTATTTGCATACTCAACTAGGAATTGTCTTTAAAATGGATTATTATACCCATTAAATTCCATACACGCACATTACACTTATATTTTTAGACATCTAATAGTGGACAACACCTTAGACAACACATTTTTTTTTTTTAAAGGAGTATTTAAGATGAACATATAGTTTCAAAAACCTTATGATATTGACATAGTCATTGTGACATATCAAAGCTTTGATAGGAAAATGCATAGGTGATAAGAACCCAACTCAATCTTGAAACAAACAGAACAAAGTGCTTTGATCAACTCTGTTTGGCTGATCATTAGAGAGGCAGGGTTAATGGTGTAAGTGTACTCTGCTCTGCAAGCAAAGCTGATCATAGCTGATGGGGTACAGCGCTAAGTGACCATTTCATCCCTTGTTTCAGTGATTTCCAGGGGTCTCAGCATCCAAATCTCCATTGATTCAAAATACACTGAAAAGGGAATGATGTTGAATGTTATTTTTAATTTTCCATCTCTCTCTCTCTCTCTCTCACTCTCTCTCTCTCTCTCTCTCTCTCTCTCTCTCTATATATATATATATATATATATATATGTACAGTACAGACCAAAAGTTTGGACACACCTTCTCATTCAAAGAGTTTTCTGTATTTTCTTGACTATGAACATTGTAGATTCACACTGAAGGCATCAAAACTATAAATTAACACATGTGGAATTATATACTTAACAAAAAAGTGTGAAACAAGTGTAAATATGTCTTATATTCTAGGTTCTTCAAAGTAGCCACCTTTTGCTTTGATTACTGCTTTGCACACTCTTGGCATTCTCTTGATGAGCTTAAAGAGGTAGTCACCTGAAATGGTTTTCACTTCACAGGTGTGCCCTGTCAGGTTTAATAAGTGGGAGTTCTTGCCTTATAAATGGGGTTGGGACCATGAGTTGTGTTGGGCAGAAGTCAGGTGGATACACAGCTGATAGTCCTATTGAATAGACTGTTAGAATTTGTATTATGGCAAGAAAAAAGCAGCTAAGTAAAGAAAAACGAGTGGCCATCATTGTATTAAGAAATGAAGGTCAGTCAGTCCGAAAAATTGGGAAAACTTTGAAAGTGTCCCCAAGTGAAGTCGCAAAAACCATCAAGCGCTACAAAGAAACTGGCTCACATGAGGACCGCCCCAGGAAAGGAAGACCAAGAGTCACCTCTGCTGCGGAGGATAAGTTCATCCGAGTCACTAGCCTCAGAAATCGCAGGTTAACAGCAGCTCAGATTAGAGACCAGGTCAATGCCACACAGAGTTCTAGCAGCAGACACATCTCTACAACAACTGTTAAGAGGAGATTGTGTGCAGCAGGCCTTCATGGTAAAATAGCTGCTAGGAAACCACTGCTAAGGACAGGCAATAAGCAGAAGAGACTTGTTTGGGCTAAACTAAACAACACAAGGAATGGGCATTAGACCAGTGGAAATCTGTGCTTTGGTCTGATGAGTCCAAATTTGAGATCTTTGGTTCCAACCACCGTGTCTTTGTGCGATGCAGAAAAGGTGAACGGATGGACTCTACATGCCTGGTTTCCATCGAAAAGCATGGAGGAGGAGGTGTGATGGTGTGGGGGTGCTTTGCTGGTGACACTGTTTGGGATTTATTCAAAAATGAAGGCATACTGAACCAGCATGGCTACCACAGCATCTTGCAGCGGCATGCTATTCCATCCGGTTTGCATTTAGTTGGACCATCATTTATTTATCAACAGGACAATGACCCCAAACATACCTCCAGGCTGTGTAAGGGCTATTTGATCAAGAAGGAGAGTGATGGGGTGTTACGCCAGATGACCTGGCCTCCACAGTCACCAGACCTGAAACCAATCGAGATGGTTTGGGGTGAGCTGGACCGCAGAGTGAAGGCAAAAGGGCCAACAAGTGCTAAGCATCTCTGGGAACTCCTTCAAGACTGTTGGAATACCATTTCAGGTGACTACCTCTTGAAGCTCATCAAGAGAATGCCAAGAGTGTGCAAAGCAGTTATCAAAGCAAAAGGTGGCTACTTTGAAGAACCTACAATATAAGACATATTTTTAGTTATTTCACACTTTTTTGTTAAGTATATATTTCCACATGTTTTAATTCATAGTTTTGATGCCTTCAGTGTGAATCTACAATTTTCATATTCATGAAAATACAGAAAACTCTTTGAATGAGAAGGTTGTCCAAACTTTTGGTCTGTACTGTATATATATATATATATATATATATATATATATATATATATATATGTTAAACAATCCTAAAATCCTGCAGTTTTTGCATTGGCTACTAAGAACAATAATAGACAACACTCATCTGTACAGATCACTTTTCTATAGTCATACAGTCATCACAGACAGGATTACAAAGACAGATATCACTTATATATCCAAATGTATCAGAGCTGAAATTGGAAAAGTCAATTAGCATTTTCTTGCTATGAATCTCCTCCAAACTTGTGTCTATGGCCCATTGTGAAGCATGTCTCTAAGGCTACTTTCACACTAGCATTTTAAAATTCCGGTATTGAGTTCCATCATAGGGGCTCAATACCGGAATAAAACGCTTCAGTTTTGTCCCCATTCATTGTCAATGGGGACAAAACTGAACTGAAGACAACGGAATGCTCCTGAAAGCATTCCGTTATGTCTTCAGACCGGAGAACAAACCGCAGCATGTTTGATCTCCGGTCCAGGCATCCACACCAAGACGGATCTGGAATGACCCCCAATGCAAATCAATGGGGGCAGATCCGTCTGGTGTGACCACAATGGTAACCGGATCCGCCCTCCATTGACTTTCAATGGAGTTCATGACGAATCCGTCACCACATACACACAATACACACATACAGACATAGACATACACATAAACATACACAGACATATATACATACAAATACACATACATACTTACATGCTCCCCGGCAGGTCTCCAGAGCGCCGGAGGGACAGGATGGCGCGCACAGATGACAATTCCACCAGGCGCCCAGCAGTGTGTCTGTGTGTATGTATGTACTGTGTGACATGTGTGGGGCCGGAGCGCGGTTCCGGCTCCACACGTGTCGCTGCGGCAGTCCTGATCCGGCAGCACCCTTCACCTGCCGAATCAGGCCTGCCGCTAGTGTGAAAGTAGCCTTAATGCTATGATCAACAGTTCAGACAAGATGACAGCTTCCATAATCAAGTTCAGGAAAAATAATTACTTTAAAAATCTACAATTATAAAAAAAACTGATTAGAAAAAAGGATATTTGTTGCTATCTAGTTTTAACTGGTAGAGAAAATAAGAAGTGTCACATGTCCTTTCAAAATTCTTGCACATATGAAGTATTGTTGCTGAGAAGGAAATGGTATATAACATTTGGCCAGGGAATTCTACAAATGGACCTCGTTGTAGAGAAGGTATCTGATGGTAAGCTTGAAATTATGTGTTGTCCTGGTACCTCAAACAAAGTTGAGATGCAACATAACTACACATAGGATGTATAGATATCTTATGTACTGTATTTGTTGATTACTAGACATATGCTTTATGTCCTTGTGGATGGTAGCATTCTCTGGCCAGATGTTATCCACCTCAGCTCTGAACAAATAACAGAATAGAGGTGGCAGCAGATGTTGAACACCAACACCAAATGTGCTCCATCCCTACTGCCTTGCCCTGTTAGTCAGTAGTGGGGGCGTGGCATGAAGGGCAGTGAAGGGTATTTAATAAAACATCATTTTTCTCAAGAATGAGTGAATCTAGGAAGAAGGGACCAAGACCATGATGTTCAAATGTTAAGCACACATATCTCAGGTGAGATGGTTTTGTTGCAACATATCAGATGACAGAATCTCTTTAATGAAAAGTACAATAGTGCAAGATGCACCAAAAGTATTAAGGGTAAACTGGTGTAGATTTCTGGTAAAATGTATGCTTATTTTCTACCACAAGTAGTATTACATTTGTTGGGCCGTGTAGGTTCTGCTCTCTCTTGCTCATGTCCCACCCATTTTATAGAAAAGGGACTAGTGCGACATAAATGGGGAAAAGTCATGATTGCTCAAAACAGACTCTTCAGTGTTCATGACTATTTATACAAATGCTGGATATCCTGTATGTATATAAAAGTAATATGACAATGTGTTCTTTTTAGCTCCACGCAGGATGAACAGTCCACCTCTGAGTCTAAAAATCTGAAATAATATATGTAGACATTACATAAATTACAAAATAAATTTAGTACAATGAGGTCTAAATAAGTTTAGTATAATTTTGTAGACTTTTGAATAATCTGGTTAATTTTTGTACGTGCATATAACCTTATAAATATGTCACATTGGGGTCATTTACTTCTAAGATGTGACTTTTTATATATTTTTTAGAAAGAACAAACACTTCAAAATTTGAAAGTGGTCAGGAAAAGTTAGAGAGTGTTATGATTAATGGGCTTTTGTGTTCAAACACTTTAAGTATGATATATAGATTTTTTTTTTTGCTTTTGTTTAGCTCCCTGGGGATATGCCAAATTGCCAGTGCACACAGAGAAGGATTTTTTTCCCTGTTGGCTGTACCTCTTTGTACATATGACTGTGTCTATTGAAATAATAGGGAACTGCATCTTGCATTAATCTCACTGAGCAAGTTTGAGAAGCATTGTTGCTGATTTCTTACTAGGATGATTTAAAAGTTTAGATCTCATCATTAATAATTTCTGTCTTGCTTCCTTGAGTAGAAAGATGGCTGTTACCTTTGCCATCTAACTAAAACATCATTCTTTTTATTTGACAGAAAGCTGGGAAGAAATGAAATATATACGGTATAGTTCGTTCGTACAAAGCTGTGATATGTCACAAGACGCCTTGTAGACTTCAGGCTGTCTGGATAAAGCTCTATTGCTTACAATTTTGTTACTTTTAAATGCCTTTTACCTCAGGTAGCAATCTATAATATCTGGATGTTAAGTAACCAATCAAGCTGCCTGGAGTATTATCATTTATTGGTGGTGAAAAATCAGATTTAATGTTTCAATCATTTTTTGTGGGTAAAAGAGATACACTACATGACTTGACAGGGCATATGACTGACTTTTTCAAAAGGGATTCATGGGCATGCACACTAGTAAAACTACCTAGTTACACTGCCTCATTTAGAAAAGTTCCAATTAAACTTATTATATGAGGATCAGCCATATCAGTCATTCTGCCATATCGGTGTAAGATAAATGCCTCCCATCATTGCTAACCCCTTTATTGTTACCCTGCAGCTGTCAGTTGTAAAGTACTGTTTAATTTTTACTTTAGTTATGGAATAACCCCTTTATCAGTGCAGTCAGATATCAAATAACAGTACCAGCCATATGTGACATACATACTCTGCTGGATACTGCTAACATTACAGCTACAATAAGTGTGTATACTTCCAAGAATAGAGGAACAGTGCCCCCATTGACTGTTGTCTTCATTTGGGAGAAATGCCATAGGCATATAGCCCAGACATTGTTCATAATTAAAAAAATATTAAATTAAGTGGGTTGAAACTGAAGAAACCAGGGTGGCTTGAAAGGGAGGCATACTGAAAAGGGATAATATAGAGAGTTGGGGGTTATGAAAGATTTGTAGGCTCCTGATTTAAAGAGGACCTGTCACCTCTTCTGACATGTTTATTTTAGTAAATACTTGCATTTACTATGCAATATCAATTCTGTAGAATCTTTTTTATGACTCTATATTGTGGCATTCCTGCTCGAAGTTTAAGAATAAAGGTTCACCTGGGCGTTACACCTGGGTCTGTACAGTCTGACACTGGCAGCACTGATATGACTGCACATGGGTGCACCCCTAACTGGTAACACTCAGTTATACATTTATAATAATTCATAAGCTTCTATCAGGAATTCTAAAGGAATGGCACAACATAGAATTGTAACAAAAGATGCTTCAGAATTGTCATTTAACATGGAAAATTATAATGTAATAAAATGGATAGCTCAGGAGTGGTGACAAGTCCTCTTTCAGCTGGCCATAGGTATACACTGACATTCAAAAGTTTGGAGACCCCTGGTCAAAAAGACGGTTACTATGAATGGTTATGCAAACTGAAGATTAGATGATCTCCCAAAGGCATAAAGTTAAAAATGAAACACGCTGTTCAACATTTTAAGCAACATAAGTGTATTATTTTGATTTTGTACAATTTTACCTTGCAAAAGTATGGGGACCAAGGGACATTTGAGGTCTCAGACCTTAAATGGCTTGTTAGGGCTAAGGCTTGTCCACGGTAATGCAAATTTCAAAGCATTATAAATACTCAAACTCCTCTAACCATGTCCCAAAAAACAACAGCCAAAGGTTCTTGTAGGCAGCTGCACAACACTCTGAAAATAGAGGAGGCCCACAAAGCAGGATAAGGGTATAAGAAGATAGCAAAGCATTTTTGGGTTGCCATTTCCTCAGTTTGAAATGTAATTAATAAATCCAGTTAACAGGAACAGTGGGGGTCAAGAGAAGATCTGGATGACCAAGAAAGATTTCAGAGACAGCTGCTCATAGGATTGCTAGAAAGGCAAATCAGAACCCCCTCTTGACTGTAAAAGACCTTCGGGAAGATTTAGCAAAATCTGGAATTGTGGTACATTGTTCTACTTTTCAATGACACCTGCACAAATATAGCCTTCATGGAAGAGTCATCAGAAGAAAACCTCTCCTGTGTCTTCACCACAAAACTTAGAATCATAACTTTGCAAAAGAAAATCTAAACAAGCCTGATGCATGTTGGAAACAAGTCCTGTGCACTGATGAGGTTAAATAGAACTCTTTGGCCACAATAAACAAAAGAGAACACCTCTCCTACCATTAAGCATGGG